>ML093263.1:28491-38577 GCA_003697995.1 Taxidea taxus jeffersonii | reverse complement strand
GCCTGGATATATGAGAAGGGGATGAGATCGGAGAACATTCTCTCCCAGAACACTTACTGATTTATTATGGATATTCTGCCATTTTGTCATGTTGTCAAAAGACACTGAGAAGATATGAAATGCTTCCAATTATATTTTCCTGTTTCAATCCTGTGATGTATTTTTTCATTCAATAATACCACAGGGTGATAGATCCAAGTGGGGCTCCAGATATATGTGAGTTACAAAGATAAGGCACTTATTAGATAGACTGACCATTAAAAAAAATTTAGTGTCTTGGAATTGCCCCCATTTCACTGTTTTTCCATCTCTTGTGATTAGAGAGCCATTTGCCTCTTGACCTTCACCAGTAACAGCAATAAATGATAACATGCAAATATAGATGCTGTTCAAAATATCTTTAAAAACTTGTTTTTCTAGATTTTCTGATAGTAAAACATTTCCTAAGTTTTTTGGGGCAATTCTTATTTTCTCCATAGATTTCCTTTGTGATTTTTTTTTGAACCAGACAACTTCTTGAGAGACATATTTAAATTTTACATATCTACATGACAGCTTACAGTTTAGATAATAAAATAAATTACCCACTCCAGATAATAGCACCATGTCATGTGTCATGGGTTGTGTCCCCCACAAAGAGATATGTTGAAGCTCTACCCTCCAGTACCTCAGAATGTGACCCTGTCTGGAAATTGAGCCTTTTAAGAAGTAATGAAGTTAAAATAGGTCATTAGTGTGAGCCCTAATCCAATGGCTGGCATCCTCATAAAAAAATGGGAAGTTTGGACACAGAGACAGACATGCACTAGGGAGGACAATGTGAAGAGATGCAAGGAGAATCCATGTGAAAGCGATGGACTGGAGTTCCATAGGGAAACGGAGGAACATCTGGGACTACCAGAAGCTGGAAGAGATAAAGGAGAATCCTTACGCTACAGGTTTTAGAGGGAGCATGGCACTGCCAACACCTTAATTTCAGACGTGTAGCCTCTAGAACAGTGAGGCAATACATTTCCATTGTACTAAAACACCCAGTTTGTGGTACTTTGTCACAGCAGCCCCAGCAAACCAACACATCATGTATTAAACAGTCTCAGCATTTCGGCTACCGTTATGGTCATAAGGAGACTATGGGCTGGATGTTCTCAGGACTGCTGTGGTCTCTCACTGCGTCAGGTAATTTGCAATCACTCCTTGTAAAAGTACTTGATAGGCAAGTGTCTTCCTTAAAAGGAATTTTTGTTTCTTCTCCTATCCTTTCTTCCCCTCCCTCCCTCCCTCCTTTCTTCCCTCCCTTCTTTCCTTCCTTCTTTCCTTCCTTCCTTCCTTCCTCCCTTCCTTCCTTCCTTGCTTCCTTCCTTCCTTTTTAAAGTTCAATTTGACTATGTTGTCTCCCTCAGCAAGATTGGGTCAGTTTGCATTTTTATAGTATTTAAGGACTTGTTCGTGGAAATCTGAGTTAATGAGGACCATATCCTTAATATATTTTAATTTAATTTTAGAATTTCAGCCTGATGCCCAGGTTAGCCTCTTGGCTCATTGTCAACTACTTAATATGGCTTGGTTCACCCCACCCCTTGTCTCAACCCTGGAGCAAGGCTCAGGAATAGAATGAAAATGTCCCTTCTCGAAGTACTAGTTTTTTCTTCAAACTGAAATTTTAATTGTAGTTTATGCCTCAGCAAAATTCTCCTGGCTTCAACATAGCTGCATCATAATGGCTAAGTCAGAATACTTAATCAAAATATTGAATACCCGCCCCAAACTAGCGATGCAAGAGCAAGTTAGCAACACTGGTATCGATACACTGAGAGTGATCCAGGTTCCACCTCAATGATATCCACTGCCTGAAGGCTGTGGAGGAAGACAACATATGTAATATGCCCTAAGGGACCTTCCTCTACCTTAACACACTTCCTCCCCCACTCTTCAAACTCACTCCAATCATGAGATCTGAAGGGAGGCCTTAGGTGGGGCTAGAATTCGAGAAACCCAAGTCTTAGAGATCAAGACACAGGAAATGCCTCATTCCAACTGCATTTCAGGTTGGTGCTACAGATGGTCATAACAGAATTGTTACAAGGCAATAAATGATTAAGCATCAGATGGATTGTATCCATCTGCACTCAGCCATTTGGGTAACAACTTCAGTCTTTACCATAGTCTCCTACTGTGTGCATTTTTATTTGAATCAACTTTGGTATAAATTGAGTGCAACATTTCCCTAGCTCTTCTCCTCATCCATGTCCCCTGCAATATGACTTTGTAGCTCCTCCCACTTAGGGAGAGAGGAATTAGCCTTATGACTTGCTTGAACCAATATAATGCAGCAGAAGAGATGGTATACCAGTTTCATGTGGCCTCAAGAGGCTTTGCCTACTTCTGCTGTATCTCTTGGACCCCTGGCTCTGCCATAGGAAAACCTGGCAAATCTGATAGGGGATGGTAGACCATGAAGAAGAAAGAAGGGGCTCCAGCTGGCAGCTAGTCAACCCCATAGGCTTAACCACTTAGCGACCCTGCAGCAGACCGCAGACACATGGAGCCCAGTTGAAACCAAGAGACCTGCCCAAAGGAATCCAGCCCAAATTGCTGAGCCAGAGAATCATGAGCTCAATAGTTATTTTTCTTTTAAGCCATTAAGTTTTGGGGTAGTTTGTTGGACAGCAATAACAAATTATAGCAGTAACAAAAACATCCTTCCCTTAATGATAAAAAAAATTGTCAGAGTGATATTTAAAAAAATAACTGAAATAATGAGTCTGATATGCTACTAATATATATATATAATATATATACATATAATATATACACAATTAAATGAATATATAGTCATTAAATTTTCTCACAAATGTTAAAGAAGTTGGGAAAAAGAAAATACTATTCCAGGCAAGGCAGATGGTCAAGAGGACACTTGGAGAGGAAAGGAAATTTAACTAGATTTGGGAGAACATGTAGGAAGTGACTGCATAGAGATCAGCCAGGACAAAAAAAATTGGATTAGGGAGGAAAAAGACATTCTACAAATATACAGTACATTTGTGGGACAGTGAATAATTCAACTTGGTTAAGACATTGTTTTGTGAAGTTCTAAATCTGGAAAAAGAATTTGGTTTTGAGAAAAAACTTAATGGAAACTAATGTTTTCAGTTGAAAAGCAAAAAACAAACAAACAAACAAAAAAACAAAAAAACCCCCACCATCTGTTCTTTTAAGCCAAGACCAATGTATTTCAACACATTCTGACCTGACTTTTAACTTAAAGGAGTTGATTTTTTTTTAATATTTTTTAATTTATTTACTTGACAGACAGAGATCACAAGCAGGCAGAGAGAGAGGAGGAAGCAGACTCCCTGCTGAGCAGAGAGCCCGATTCGGGGCTCGATCCCAGGACCCCGGGATCATGACCTGAGCCCAAGGCAGAGGCTTTAACCCACTGAGCCACCCAGGCACCCCAAAGGAGTTGATTTTTAAGGACCACAACTCTCTTCTAAAGTCCTTTTTCATGGTAAGGAACAGAAAATGACTTGCCATTCCTACAGGAGATGATTTGCACCCAGTATGAGGCAGATTCTAGAACTGGTAATAACGTAAACAGAAAATGCGAGTGACCAAAAGCTAGGGTACCAGCTGATGCTCTTATTCAGCAACTAATGAGATGTGTTACTTTGAGCAATGACATGTCTCTGGATCTCAGCCTCCTTATTCATCAAATGCATAAGGTTATACCAGATGATCTCTAAGATCCCTTCCAGCTCTAAAATTCTGTCATTCTCTGTCAGAGGTTTAGCAAGACAAGCAGTCATCAAAAGATGGTCAAATTCAGTGCTGATTCAGCCCACTGAGTGGGAAGTGCTTCTGAGTTCTCAAGGGCAGAACATAATGTGGTCCTGGTTTACCAAGCCCCGAGAGATGCTCAGTGTTTAACAGCTCAGCATAACTCAGGATCTTCTCTCTCTCTCTCTCTCTCTCTCTCTCTCTGTGTTGAAGTGAGGGTGAATAATAATGTAAAGTTAGGGTCTTATAACTATATGACATTTAGTCAGTCTGAAAGGTTGTAATGTTTCTATGAAGCACTTAGGGTATTACTGGAGGTTGAGTCACACTTTGCTTGCAAACACTGTGGTCAGGGTCAGCAAATTTCCAAAACCAGAACATCTTTAAAGGGAGCTCTTGGTGATCTTGTCCTGGCAATTCAGAACAGCATTCTGTCACAGCACTCAAAACAAAGCCCAGTGTAACTGGAATGAATGATAAATAGGAAAGGAGGAGGAGAAGAGAAAGTCTTCTTAAAATTACCACTTATTCAATGTCCATTCATTCACTATAACCTCTTTAACCTCTTCCAGATTCTAGGCACTGTTGTAGGCACTGGGGATTGAGCAAAGAACAAGACCCACAAAAATTCCTGCCCTTATGGATCTGTTTCCAAATATTCCTTCTGAGATAGCCAGGACATGTATATTATGCACATATCTGTTTCTGGTCTGTTTGTTTGCTTGTTTGCTATCTTTTTCTTTCTTTGGGACAGTGAAGAGTTGGCAGGGTTGGGGATAATTTTCTGGTGGGGATGATTGAGAGACTGAGAACATCTGAAGGATACTTGGTTCTAAAACCTTGACTTACTGCATTTCTGCATTCAATCACCAACAGAGATATAGAAAACCAGACACAGAGAACCAACTACATAAAAGCTAGGTTCTGCCATTTACAAAAAAAAAAAAAAGTAAATAAACCAAATTCCCTGCTCTAAAGATATTCACAGTTTAGTTTTCCCTAGTGAGAGAAAGAGACATGAAAATACATAATTATCTATTAACTATCTACAGAAGGGTGCACAAAAAACAGACTGCAAATTGGGGAGCAGTTAACTCTGCTGGGGGAAACTTCAGGGACCTCTTCCCAGGAGAGGCTTGGTAACCTGGGTTTTGAAGAACGAGTAGGAGTTTTGTTGCAGGCTGATGGGAATGCCAGTGCACAGGAAAGACTGGTGTATTACGTTTGGAAAGTGGTGGTTGTTCTGTGTGGCAGGAACAGTCATTTTTCACCTTGTTGCTCATGAAGATCACCAGAAGAACTTTTCCAACTATAGGTATCTTGACTCTACCACTAGATTGATTAAATAGAATCTTTAGGGGTAGAGCACAGGCCTACACAAGATTTTAAAATTTAAATTTTAAAGCTCTTCAGGCTCTAAACAACTCTAAACTATAGCCAAGGTAGAGAACTATCAGCCCAGAATAGCACTTCTCAAATTTTAATGAAAATTAAAAGAGGCTGTCAGTCCCCTTTGACTTAACTTCTCCTGGCGCCATGTTCTCTTGGGTCTTCCCTCCTTGACTTTAAGCACTGCATTCTAGCACCACCTCCATTCCCATGACACACCCTACTCCCACCTCAAGCAGGGTGCAGTACCCTGGTCCTGGGTTTGTCCAGGAGGAGGCACTAGACAGACAGAGTCAGAGACTGAGTCTGGCTGGCAGTGACTTGCTAAGTGATCAAAGGCAACTCATTTACCTCTGTAGACTTCAGTTGTCTCATTTATTTAATCCAGTCTCAGGAATTGGATTCAACAATCATTTTTAAAAAGATTTTATTTATTTATTTGACAGACAGAGATCACAAGTAGGCAGAGAGGCAGGTGGGGGTGGGGGAAGCAGGCTCCCTGCTGGGCAGAGAGCCCAACTCGGGGCATGATCCCAGGACCCTGAAATCATGATCTGAGCCAAAGGCAGAGGCTTAACCCACGGAGCCACCCAGGTGCAATATCATTAAGGAAACCTAATATAAAATTCTATAATTGCAGGACGCCTGGGTGGCTCAGTTGGGTAGGCGGCTGCCTTCGGCTCAGGTCATGATCCCAGCATCCTGGGATCGAGTCCCACATCGGGCTCCTTGCTAATAGGGGAGCCTGCTTCTCCCTCTGCCTCTGCCTGCCGCTCTGTCTGCCTGTGCTCGCTCTCTCTCTCTCTCTGACAACAACAACAAAAAAAAATTAAAAAAAAATTCTATAATTGCATTGAAAGCATTTGCTGAACATGGTTACTTTATTGGAAATATATTGAGTGATCTTAAGCCTTTTTGCTCTGGATATAGAAAAAGTTGTTTGTTTGTTTGTTTTTTAACACAGAGCCTGTCTTTAGAAGCTCAATATCAAGGTGTAGGAAGATAAGACTTTCGAAATATTAACTAATGTTTTGGCCCCAGATTTCTCCCCTCTGTCTTTCTCTCCTAGTCCAGTAGGTAGACAATCCTGTGCTTACTGCCTCAGGGAGAGTTATGACACACTGAAAGCAGAAAAATGGATGTCTTCCCTGCTTTGGTTTCCATAAGTCTAAGCCTTTAGGGCAGAGGCTACAAAATGGTGGCCCTAGGGGCAAAACTGGGCCATGTAAAGTCTTTTTTTGGTCTGATCTCGGTGACTATTTTTCCAAATAAAATAATTTCCAACATTTAAAATCGGAAAGATTTGCATAAAGTGAAAATTTCCAGCTTCTTCTTGAAAAACAAATTGGAAGACTTGGTAACTTTGGACCTCAAAGAGAAATCCAAAACATCCTCTTTCCTAGATCAAAGTGTCCTGTGAAGAAGCAAGGCCACAGAGACTTTGCTGGGGCAGGCAGAGCCACATGCAGCCCCAAGGACTCATCATGAAGATAGTGTGGATGTCTGCCAGGGCCAGGACAAGAAGATAGAAAGTTCAGTGGTAACACATGTGGTTCCACAGCCAAGGACTCAGTGGGATCAAGGATGGATCTCAGCACATGACTTTGTATACAAATGACATAAAAGACAGACATCTCAGTCCTAGGTAGGCACCTCCACTCTAGGTAAGTGCCCCAGAATTGACACACAATCCCCTGGGACAGAGAGAGAAATAGCAGATCCCAAACATAGAGATTAAGTCTCAGCCACATGACAGGAATGGGGGCTCAAAATAGAAATTATTTTGAATTTTCGAAAAGTAAAAGAAATGCATATTTTCTGCATGCCTTAGTTTGGGACTTAGATATGTACCCATTCATTACAAAAGGCAGTCAAGACAGTAGGATTCTACTTATATACTTGTTTTCTATGTGCACACATCCTTTAAAAAAATGATATCAGGGGACGCCTGGGTGGCTCAGTTGGTTAAGCGGCTGCCTTCGGCTCAGGTCATGATCCCAGCGTCCTGGGATCGAGTCCCACGTTGGGCTCCTTGCTCGGCAGGCAGCCTGCTTCTCCCTCTCCCTCTGCCTCTGCCTGCCACTCTGTCTGCCTGTGCTCATTCTCTCTCTGACAAATAAATAAATAAAATTTAAAAAAATGGTATCAGGTATGCATGTGAACACTGGTAAGAGCTAACAACAACTGTGGCTGAATTTTATCTTCCTGAGTGAGACAAAGAATTCATTCATTTCGAAGAGTTTGGAGATAGATTTGATCTGGACACTGGTGGTTCCTGACATGATGGAATCATGGACTCCCCTGAGTAGCTTCTAAAAGGTAGAGAACTTTTGTCCCAAAAACAAAGCATAGACACCAAATTGTGTGTATAATTCCAGGGGCTTCAGAACTCATCTGCCTTTGGAAGCCCATCTGTGGACCCCAGGAAACAAAACTTTCCCCATGGGGGCTGCCTATGCCTGCACTCTCCCTGTCCTCATTTTCTTCCAGAGAGTTTCAGTGGATAAAAGAAAATCCTCAGCCTATTTGGAATACAAAGAAAACTGCCTCCCACAGCCTGTCACCCCGACACCCTTGCCATCTGCAGGCGTTTAAAGCACTTGCCCATTCCCAACCCCCTCAGAGCCATCCTGCCCGGGCCTCTTCCTGGAGGTCTGGTGAGTTCTGAACTCTGCCCTGAGCACCCTTTTTGGGACTGCCTGACACCAAAACACATTATAAATAGAAAGGGATGAGGCCCTGAGTGCTCACCTCACTTCTGGCAGGAGACGCTTAGACTTGCTGCTCATCAGGAAATTCACTCTGAACACAAAAGTATCCTGGGCAAGAGATACTCAACCAGAAAGGGTGCAGAAGCATGTAGCCGAAGGTGAGGCAGAAAGCACCCCGTGCAAACTGGAAGGCAGAGCACGCTGTTCGGTTGACTCAGCTGATACAGGTCTCCATCCAGTCACCAACACCACACTGATGGAGGCCCCTTTGTGTGGACAACCACTTTGACTTGATGGCACCATGGAGAAAAATAATCGAAGCTAGCAACATGGGTCTGGTCATGAAGGACCCCCCCTCACCCATCACACATAGACTGGACCCTGGGCCAGGTACTCTGGAATCCCTGGTGCACCCACCTCCTTGCCCTCCAGGGGCTCATCCACCCTGCAAGAGGACGGGGCCAGGAAATACTCATGTCCTGTACTCAGCGTGTTCAAGGGTTCCCCTCGCTCTGCTCACCTACTGTGAGGCCTCCAGCAAGTTGCTTCCCACTCAAGAGCCTCATTTTCTTTATTTGCAACATGAGGGTATTAGACATGAAGATCTGGAAGGTTCTCTTCTGGGCTGTAAAAATTTTCTGATTCCTTTGCCCTATATAAAAGTTTCTGCAGGATACTATAAAGTACTCATGAAAGAAATGTGAGGAAGACACAAAGAAATGGAAAAATGTTCCATGCTCATGGATTGGAAGAATAAATATTGTGAAAATGTCTATGCTACCTAAAGCTATCTACACATTTAATGCAATGCCTATCAAAATCCCATCCAATTTTTTCAAAGAAACGGAACAAATAATCCTAAAATTTATATGGAACCAGAAAAGACCTCGAAAAGCCAAAGGAATATTGAAAAAGAAAGCCAAAGTTGGTGGCATCACAATTCCAGACTTCAAGCTCTATTACAAAGCTGTCATCATCAAGACAGTATGGTACTGGCACAAAAACGACACATAGATCAATGGAACAGAATAGAGAGCCCAGAAATAGACCCTCAACTCTATGGTCAACTAATCTTCGACGAAGCAGGAAGGAATATCCAATGGAAAAAAGACAGCCTCTTCAACAAATGGTGTTGGGAAAATTGGACAGCCACACGCAGAAAAATGAAGTTGGACCATTTCCTTACACCATACACGAAAATAGACTCAAAATGGATGAAGAACCTCAATGTGAGAAAGGAATCCATCAAAATCCTTGAGGAGAACACAGGCAGCAACCTCTTCGACCTCAGCCACAGCAACTTCTTCCTAGGAACAACACCAAAGGCAAGGGAAGCAAGGGCAAAAATGAACTATTGGGACTTCATCAAGATCAAAAGCTTTTGCACAGCAAAGGAAACAGTCAACAAAACCAAAAGACAACTAACAGAATGGGAGAAGATATTTGCAAACGACATATCAGATAAAGGGCTAGTATCCAAAATCTATAAAGAGCTTAGCACACTCAACACCCAAAGAACAAATAATCCAATCAAGAAATGGGCAGAGGACATGAACAGATATTTCTGCAAAGAAGACACCCAGATGGCCAACAGACACATGAAAAAGTGCTCCACATCACTTGGCATCATGGAAATACAAATCAAAACCACAATGAGATACCACCTCACACCAGTCAGAATGGCTAAAATGAACAAGTCAGGAAATGACAGATGCTGGCGAGGATGTGGAGAAAGGGGAACCCTCCTACACTGTTGGTGGGAATGCAAGCTGGTGCAACCACTCTGGAAAACAGCATGGAGGTTCCTCAAAAAATTGAAAATAGAGCTACCTTATGACCCAGCAATTGCACTACTGGGTATTTACCCTAAAGATACAAACGTAGTGATCCGAAGGGGCACGTGTACCCGAATGTTTATAGCAGCAATGTCCACAATAGCCAAGTTATGGAAAGAACCTAGATGTTCATCAACAGATGAATGGATAAAGAAGAGGTGGTATATATATACAATGGAATACTATGCAGCCATCAAAAGAAATGAAATCTTGCCATTTGCAACGACATGGATGGAACTAGAGCGTATTATGCTTAGCGAAATAAGTCAACTGGAGAAAGACAACTACCACACGATCTCCCTGATATGAGGAAGTGGAGATGCAACGGGGGTGGGGGTTAAGGTGGTAGGAAAAGAAAAAATGAAACAAGATGG
>ML093263.1:1964-28391 GCA_003697995.1 Taxidea taxus jeffersonii | reverse complement strand
AGAAAGAAAGAAAGAAAGAAAGACCAAAAAACAAAAGTAGGTTACTTAAGGAAGGGAGTTAAACAGATGAAATCAAAATGCAAAGTAGCAGGGCACCTGGGTGGCTCAGTGGGTTAAGCCTCTGCCTTCAGCTCAGGTCATGACCCTAGGGTCCTGGGAGTCCCATGTGGGGAATCTCTGCTCAGCAGGGAGCCTGCTTCCTCCTCTCTCTCTGCCTGCTTCTCTGCCTACTTGTGATCTCTGTCAAATAAATAAATAAAATCCTTAAAAAATGCAAAATAGCTAATACTATTAGTACTATTATTACTAGTTAATATGGGACATGTAGGTGGCTCAGTAGGTAAGCATCTGCTTTCTGCTCAGGTCATGATTCCAGGGTCCTGGGATGGAGCCTGCATTCGGCTCCCTTCTCAGTGGGGGGCCTGCTTCTCCCTCTCCCTCTGCCTGCCACTCTGCCTACTTGTGCTCTCTGTCTCTCTCTGTCAAATAAATAAATAAAACCCTTAAAAAAGAAATGTTTAAAAATGCTATTATTACTAGCTAATAATATCGTATAATAAAATATGCTTAAGCAGTTAACAAACTAATATATCTAACTCATCTGTGCTGATTCAGCAGGCACGTGTCTCCTGGCTGAGGTTTGGGAGCAGGCAGCAGAGTGCTGTGCACTGATGTCAAGAGACCTACTTCCAGTCCCAGCTGTTCCTTTAGGAAGCTATTGGACTCTGGTGAATCACCCATCCTCCCTCTGTCTCAGTTTCTGCATCTTTAAAAGGAGAAGGACCTCAGCCATACTCTGTAAATCAACCCTAGCTCTAGCATTCTACGATTCTCCAAATCAGATTGCCAAATGCCACTTAATAAAGATTTCCAGCACCAAATATGGATGAGAAATCCCAATATCACTGACCTCTAGGACAAGAGAAAGAAGCCTTGTGCCACACAATTTTCAACACAACATGCTGCCATCATCATTTCAGGCAGCTTGGGGAGTATCTGCCCCTGGCCAAAATAGTCATTGCCAAATTAAGGTAAATATGCTTTAAACCTGAAATTTGCTCGAGGGAGTGTGCAACAGACCCAACTTGTCTGGCAGACAAATTGCCTCATCCTGAGAGGGCAGCTTCCAAAGGAAGTTCCACTGGAATGCCTTGGGGCTCCTTTCCCAGGCCACCACCATTTCTCTCTGTTCTTTGTCACTCTACTTGACTTCATTTCCTCCCATTCCCCATCCTCTGGATGCATCAAACTTCACTCTGGTGGTGGGGGGCGGTGGTAGGAAGTTACTCTTGACTCTCAAGAACAAACAATCCCTTGCTAGTGCCATAGCCACAAATGAATGAGCACCCCAATCGAAAGCCGTTTCTCAAAGTATGGTCTATTGACTATTGTGTTAGAATCAGTTGTGCTAAAAATGCACATTCCAGGAGCATTTGGCTAGCTAAGTCAGTGGAGTGTGCAACCCTTGATCTTGGAATTGTGAGTCTGAACCCATGTTGGGTGTAGAAATTACTTACAAATAAAATCTGTTTTAAAAAATGCACATTCAAATCCTACCTGGATCTGCTGAAACAGGATGTCTATGGGGAAGCCTGGATTATGCATTTTCACAAGCATGCAGATGAGACTGAAGTTTGAGCCCCATTGTCTCACAACAAAATCCCTCAAGGTCAAGGTTACTTGAGGTACAGGCAACATGGTGGAATGCTAGGCACTGAGACTGGAATAAGGGCTAACAGAGCATGATTTGAGAAGGCATATGTGGTATTTGTTGAAGCAGAAAAAGTGTCAGAGAGAGGTTTGCAGTAGCTCACGTGGGGCTTCACTGAGTGGCAGTGCTTTTATAGAATGCAGGCCTGCTCGTTTTCTTTAAAGGTGGAGAAATTCACATTTTTCTTCCTGAATTCATCAGAACCAAGGGCAGCAACTCACCCTAATTAGCCATCTCACAAGAGATGGGTAAATAAGCTAGAATGTTATTTCATTAATTACAAGGAAAGGCAGAACAGCTAAGCAAACTGGAATATTCGTGTCAGCATGCCAGAGAGTTGTTCTTTTTTAGAAAAGTCTACATAGGAAGGCAAATTACCATTAGCAGGTAGTTTGATGAGTGTGGAAATTAGATGATGTTAATGTCATGAGATGTGATCAGAGACACAATCTTCACCAAAGGAAGAGAGAGAAGAACAGACCTGTCTGCCATTTAACTAAGCACCTGCTATGAACAAGACACTTTCCTTATTTTTAATCTTATAGGAAAATACTTGGCAAATGAACAAGAGTCTCTTTCCTAGCTGGTCTGAGCACCCTGAGTGTGAAGAACCAATGATAAATCTTTACTCTTTTTTAGGGGGGAGTTGCTATATTTTTCCTAGACCTTGATGGCCATAGCATGTGTCAACTCCATCTTTATTCTGTTTAGTAATAAGAAAACTGAATAGGATTCTTGAGAAGTGCCTTAGTCCTACTCACTAATAACATATCTTAGGGCAGTTTCCTCTGCAGGTAGGATTCCAATTCATCACCCACAATTTTGTTTGTATTTTTAACCTAATCTGCAAACTCACTAAACACATTATTTTAGCAAAATGAGGGTAACAAGCAAAATATTTGTGTTCCTACTGAACTATGTTCAAATTATACACACTTGATTCTTTTCTTTTTTAAGATTTTATTTATTTGACAGACACAGCAAGAGAGGGAACACAAGCAGAGGGAGTGGGGGAGGGAGAAGCAAGCCCCCTGCCAAGCAGGGAGCCGGTTGTGGGGCTCTATCCCAGGACCCTGGGATCATGACCCGAGCCGAAGGCAGACCCTTAACGACTGAGCGCCCAGGCGCCCCTACACACTTGATTCTTAACATCTCTTCTCATTTATAGCTGATGCATCCTTAAATGGAATAGAGGCAACCTGTAGTTTATTTACATGTAATGTTCATCTAACCCATCCATACCTAACTAAGTTGCAGACTCAGCTTCCTGTCTAGGTCACAATGTTGTGCACAGCCTCCCTGACATTCCGTAGGTCCACTTTGTTACCATTAGTCACTTGTCATGTCAGGTCTACTGATATGATCTGTCCTCTTGAGGTTTACAGGTTAAATTTTCCTACAATCAACTTAAATTTAGAGGAAAGCACAAAGCCAAAGAAAGCACATGTATTGAAGTCTTGCTTATGCTTGTAACAGCTGCAGGGACTGCTGAAATAGAAAACACTGGCTTCTTTCCCAAGATCTTATATTTAAAATAAAAATATAATATCATTGTACATATAAAATGGTCAAAACTTTAAGGAAATAATACTCTTAAGACCTGGTTCACATTTTTCTATTTCAATGAAGAGAATGGGATTATCACACAGAAAAGAGCCCAAGGCATAGATAATACAAAATAAATAATATACCAGACATTTGTATTTTCATTTGTAATGCACTTTTAAATTTTACAGTACAAGGTGGAAATAGAAGTAAAGTGTTCTGGAAAAGTAAGCCTTCTCTGACTACACTATCTTGTCTTTCCAGATCTTTCCAGCTTTTCTCTGACCCTACTTATTCTCTGATCTTCACAAGATCTTCAGCAACATCTTCATTTTATCTCAGCCTTTCACATTGCATCAATCCTTTCCTGCTTCATCCTTCCTTCTCCTGCCCAGATCTGATGGTCCATTACTTCAACTACTCTATATCTAGATAATCCAACTTCTTCACCCCTTTGCCCTATTACTTCTGCTTTTTAATCCCCAGTCCTGTATTAACCCAAACATATCTGTCTTCTCCAGCTCTGCACACTGGTAGTCAGGCATTAAAGAAATACACACTGCTGGGTGGATTGGGGCTACCATAGGCTTAGGATATTCGGTCTCATCTGGGTCACCAGTGCTTCTAGCCAATGCTGTCTGTTTCCCTAGTTAGTGTCTTTTTACTATTCTCTACGGCAAGTCCAAATTTGTGCTAATTTTCTAACACTCCCTAGCCCAACTCAAGTATCCCCACTTTCTCTAATGAGATTGAGATGCCCAGGATGACCACCTCCATTCATGAGTTTGTACCCATACCCTCCTTCCCTAGTGACTTGGAGGATGTGTGCCTCAAGGCCAGTGTCACCACAGTGCTCTTGAATTTACTCTTCCCCATTTCCCTCCAGGAAATTGTTCTATCAATGATTCATTTGTTCTGTTTCTTCAAATTCTCTTTCCTTCTGGTTTCATCTAATCATCACTTAATCATGTTCAAGTCTCTTCTAAAAAACAACAAATAAAACTCCCACCATCCTGAATGCCTTCTCTGGCATTCATCTTCATCTCCATTTAGCTTTGTCACTTCTTTTTTATCCATCCAATCCTGCATCAAATATGATGCGGTTTCTGCCCCACAAACCTTATCTTAAAGTCACCAGTGACTTCCTCATTGCTAAAGCCAGTGAGTAGCTGGTTCTTTCATACTTGCTTTCTCTGAGATATTTAGGGTCACTAAATATCTCTTTGAAATTTTCCTCTTTGAAATTCTCTTCTCTAATTTCCTGTAGGTATGTAGGTTGTAGGTATTCTGATGACTTTCAAATAATATCTCCAGCCCAACCCTCTGTTTGGAGGTCCAGACCCTCATCTTGAACCGCATGCTAAATGCTTCACCTGGATCCAGATGGAATATATTCAAAATGGGTCTCATTTATTTCTCCCAAGAGCCCTTCCTTCTGTGTGCACCAATTGCCAAGTCAGAAACCTGGGAGTCATTCTTAACTCCCCCATTCCCCAACAACCATCCTTATAGCCAATGGTTGCAAAGTTCTTTCTACTCTACTTCCTAAAAAGAAGGCCTCATTTATGACCTAGTTATTAAAAGAATCAACTGACTGTTCTCCTGCTTCCCATCTAACCCTAGATAAATCTTGTGTGGAAATTAGAATGATGTGGTTTTTAATCTGCTCTTCATCCGTAACTTCTATTCACTGAATGAAAACATTGGACTTGGGAAGAGTGAACCCAGCTGCAGTGAAGAGTGCCAAGTGTCAAGCTGATTTCTTTTTTCAATATTTGTGTTGAACAGATGAGATTTTTTTCAAACTGTAATCATCTTGAATTATGTATCTTTGAGCTGCTTTAAGCAGAAAAGTAAAAGAAATAAAAGTGTAAATGTTCAGGAGAAGATTGGGCCATGAAAATCAGCAAAGTGAAATCATTTGGTGGGACTATGACAGGTTCTTGTAATAAGAATAATTCTCATCCATTCCCTCTGAAATGGAGGGACTTGAGGTTCTAAATCACGACGTTCCATCTTTGTGCTCCAAGTAAGATATGAAGATAAGCCAGAGGACAACAATATGCCTGCCACCCCCTCATCAGTCCTTCTGACACATGGGTAGATAGTCACACCACCACTCAGAACCCTACTTTGGGTCATCATGATGCATTTTCCAAGAACCATATGGAAGGTGTTTTGGAAGAGAAAGGCCTAGAGGACTTCAATATTTATGAAACATTTCATGTTAATCAGACTCAAATTGTTATATCAGAAAAATTAAAAGAGAAGCAAAAATGGACTAAATACCATTCAAGATTCATTTCAGCTCAAAATTCTGTAATCTTTTTAAGTCATTGGTTTTTAACTTTGATGATGGTGGGGGTGGGGGATATGCTTCAAATTCCCTTGAAAATCTAGGGGAAAAGATGGATTCTCTTTTCTGGAAGATGTTCTCTCTCTTTCTCTCTCTCTCTCTCTCACACACACACACACACATACCCTTATTTATAATTTCAGAGGTTTCATACTATCCCAGTTTAAGACCTCCTGTCTCTCTCTGGGCACTGATTAAGCATGAATTTGAATAAGACTGAATGATTTTCTTTTATAATCAGATAAATATAAGATTCTTATCCCCCTCAAAGTAACCAGGCTCTCAAACCTGTTCCTCTTCCATCTCTTGCCATGGATTTCCCTGGTATACCCAACTCTAAGCTCAACAGAGAATACTGTTCCCAAGCCAGTGTGTCTCAGACAAGAGCCTTTGAGGCACTTGATCCTTCTCCCATCTTCATGTCCATGTCCATGGGACTGGCAGCACCATGGCACTGGTTGTCTCTCCTTTCCAGTAGGATCCTAAGTCCAGTAGGATCCAGATTTAGAAACTGGATCAGAAGTGGGATGTAGGAGGTTAAAATGGTTCAAGCTGCTCCTTCCTAAAGAGACAAGAAAAAATCGGTCTGGTTTGCCACAGGTGTGAGTCAGAGATAAAGGAGAATTGTTGCCATTAAACTGGAGCTTTTAAGGGTTTTGGAGGTGCTGGCAGTTGGGCTGTGTGAGCAAGATCTATAGAACTGGAGCTTGTGGGGCGCCTGGGTGGCTCAGTGGGTTAAAGCCTCTGCTTTCGGCTCAGGTCATGATCCCAGGGTCCTGGGATCAAGCCCCGCATCGGGCTCTCTGCTCAGTGGGGAGCCTGCTTCCCCCTCTCTCTCTGCCTGCCTCTGCCTACTTGTGATCTCTGTCTGTCAAATAAATAAATAAAATCTTTAAAAAAAATCTTTAAAAGAACTGGAGCTTGTATCAGGAGATGAACACTGGAGTTAAACATTTCTCACACTTAAATGTTCTCAGTACTCAGGTCACTCCACATCTCTGCAAATATGGCAGAGTATTTGGTATTTGGGGAAGCATAATTCTCACTGCTTTGTTACCACCACTGTGGTGTGGGATCCAATCTCTCTGTCACTAATACCACAACCTTCACTTTCTGGGAATTTCCCTCTACATGATTTCCTAATGGCTATTTATTTACCACTTGCATTTCCCTACCATTCAAAAGCTTTTTCAAGAATTTCAACAAATACTCACAATGTGGTCTGACTCCCTTTTTAATAGCCCAATCCATGAGAAACTATTTTGCATGTCATAGCAACTAGATAAACATGAGTTGCAATTTCTCCAACTGGTGAGAAAATGCAATTTTGTTTCATGGGTTTTGTTTTTTTTTTCTGCAGAATCGTAGAAAACAAAATGCTGGCAGAGTTCCATGGGGAAAAATGAGAATTTCAGCAGTTTCACCTAATTCCATTACATCATCATTTCGCAAACTCACCAGTTGTTAAGACCATATTGCAAAATGTCACCAGCAATTTCACTATTTCATATATTATAGAGAAAAGATAATTTTGTTGGGTGCCTGGAGAGAAAGCAGAAGTGGAACTTGTACAAGAGAAGTGTCACAGACAGTCATGTGTACACTTGCCTCCTACAAATTCTGATAGGTGCGGAAAAGATTTTGACAAAGTGTTTCCGTTCATAATGTTTATTTTTTTAAAAGAACAAAACTGCCAACCTTAGTTTGTATCATTGAGCTACCACATGTGTTTGGTATATTGTGTGGGATGCAATACCCACGAAATAGACACTTCTGTGGATCTCAAGAGTAGGGCCTATCTGCCTGGAGCTCCCTACCACACACCCACACACACACACACACACACACACACACACACACATGCATACGCACATGCACACATCCTCTGGTTCATTTCAGGGCATTCTTCGCGGTTCACCAGATTGGACAAGTGATTATAAACCCAATGTGGGTGGAGAAGAGACTCCACAACTGAGGATGTGGTGCCAACCAGTTTTGAAAAAAGGAGGAACAGTGAGAAATTAGCAAGCATAAGTTTTCAACAAAAACTATGCCTTTCTCTTCCTGTTCCAATCCCCAAGGCACTGAAAACCAAACCATTATTTATGTATGTAAGCAGTGAAGCCATATAAAGATCGAGAACACAGAATGCCTGGATTTGACTCCAAAATCTGATAGTTACTACCTATTATTATCTCACAGATGTCAGAAAAATCATTTACTTTTTTTGCCTCGGTTTCCTCATTGGTAAAAGGGAGAATAGTAATAAAAAAAATAATAGTAATATCGAAGGAATAAATAAGATACATAAGAAATAAATGAGTTATATTGAACTATATGTATAGTTATAAATACATAAGAAATAAATGAACATATATACATATATATATATATATATATATATATATATACTTGGTGATAAGCAATAGTATGCACCATACAATTACTTACTATTCTTGCCTCATATATTTAAACTGTTTTACTGGGACAGGATAAGTTTTTGAGTTATAATCACTGTCTTTTACAACTATACTGCATTCTAATCTGTGACCCATTCCTCTCTCACTCACTGGACTATGACTGTCAAGAGAGGAAAATGACACCAGGGATGATCCCCTGAGAAGAACACTTGCCAGCTTTCTCTCCCTAATGCCTGAGAAAGGATTAAAAAGCTTCTCTGGTCTGAGGTTGAAGGAAAGATTTAGAAGGGAAACAAAAGAGCAGAGTCTAGTGGTGGTATCTGAAATGGGTCCTTGGGTTCTGATATGATCCATTCTCCCCAAGACTTGCTATAAATGAAGAAATTGTAGAACCCCCAAACAAGTAGGAACCCCTTAGAAAAGGAGAGATCTCTGCCCTGCGTCCCAACTAGACTGGACTGCCAACTTCACAGAACATCCTGCCACAGTGTGGCAGTAGACGGCAGAGACAGCCACAGATGGTGTTGAAACAGGGAAGACCTAAAATGTCCCCATTGGTTTTGCCACTGATCAGAAAGGTGTAGGTGTAATAAACCTTCCCTGTGCTCCAGAGGAGTGTGGGGGAAGTTTCACTGGATAAATAAGAAAGTCACGTTGAAGGGATATTACTGTCCTGATGCAGGGATACCACAGTGGAAGTGGAGACACATGGCCAGAGGTCAGTTAGGAACTTGGTGTTTCCATAGATGCCAGTGTGGCAGGATAGCAGTGCCCAAGTACCAAGGGAAGTTTGTACTATCAGTGTGGAAAGATGCCAATAACCGGTTGCCCGATTCTCTTCTCATTGATGCCATGGGATGCTACATAATGCCCCTGACCCTAGATGCCAACTCTGGGTTGAAGGGTCGGATCAGCGAGGACAAAATCCTGGATTAACTCAAGTATAAGCCTGAAATGAATGGTTTTACCTGAAAGTAATTAAAGATTAAATTTCTTGCCAGGTGGTAAAATGCGGCTTGAAGTAGGAGAATAATTTGAGTTGCAGGGAAAAAAGGAGCATAAGGATAGAAAAGTCATACTTGTTAACTTACCAGAAAGTGGAAATGGCTAGGACTCATGTTCTAGATAACCTATAAATTGAGTAACCAAAGCTCCAAATTCCAAGATGGCATTGGGAATTCTGTTTAAGCACTCTTGGGTTTCACCACTTTCTTTCTAAAAGAAGAACCCCCGCCCTTGTATTGATAGCCTGCTAGAAATGCCAGAAAATAAACAAAGTAAGACATGATAGTAACAGAGGAAGTAAGTGTATGCTATTTGCATGAAATTAAGGAGTAACTATATTGGACCCACTGTAACCGAATTAAAAACGAGACAACCTGGTAGATAGAGCTCTGAATTCAGGTCAGAGGTCCTATCTTGAAATCCTAACCCTCCCCTCTTACTTAACTGTGTAATCCTGGCCAAGCAGTTTAGCCTCTCAGAACCTCAGCCTCCTCATCTAAAGGTGTGTCTCCAGATCAGCATGAAATGAAAGCAGATATGGAAAGTATCCTCATACAGCCAGACCCATATATGTGCTTATTGAGTAACATCTAAAGAAAAAAAGCCCTTCCCCAACTCCTTGGTTTCCAAGCCTGAATGGATTCTTTCCTCAGGCTTACCATGTATACCTCGGTACCATGCATAATTCCATCTCTGGCTGGGGTCTTGTCCTGAATGGATGGATGACCCAGAACCATGATGCTCCATAATAATTTCAGTGTTATTTGCTCTTTAGATTCTGGTAGCCCTGCTCCCTAACCCTTAGCACCCAACACTGCCAACAACCCTAAAACACATACACACACACACCACACTCACTCCTCACCCCTCCTTCATCAACCAAGCCAGCGAGGTACCAAGATGCCAGGAGTGAAACGTGGCTGGAGCCACTCCAGAGACATCTTATAACCAAGAAAGGAGAGACTAGCTAAAATAAATGGACAGGTTTGGTTCTGTAATGAAGCCAGAGCCAAACTGCTCAGCAACATCCTGTTGTCCAATTTAGGTGGTGTTCCAGGACCAGGTGCAGATGGGGACTCTGTGGAAGAAGCAGAGACAAGGAGCTCCACTTTCCATAATAAAAGGAGCAGAAGCTTGGAAAAGAAGTAGTGCTTTTGAAAGTGGCTCTTTGCAAAGTTTCTGAGGCTGGCAGAAAGAAAAAAGGGGTGCTTAGGAAAGAACCAGAGATGGAGAGGCGCCCGGGGTGGGGGGGCTTACCGGTGGGAGGCCTCACTGACTCCCTGACAGCTTGATGTATTTCAGTGCCAGAAACTGCTGACCATAACCTTTCTGTTAAGTTAGCACATTTTGTTGGCTTCCTTATAGGTGTTGAGTTATTCTGTCCTAGCTCCCTGTCTATATTCACTTTTCTCCCTTTAATACACTTAAGTCTGGGTCCACACTTTTAATAATGAGTTTAAAATGTCCTATTGTTGGGGCTTTCAGGGAAGAAAAAACAAACAATGAAGTGACTACAAAGAAGCAGCAAGGGCAGCTGGAAATGCACTGAGAGGGAAGACTCAATTCAAGCTGTAGTCCATGAAACCTGGAAAACTCCATCAGATTTTCCAGTTGCTCTCCAGCCTCCATATCCCCAAGGACCTCATTGTCCCTAAAGAAAGCCATTAGTGTGCACAGACTAATGAGACCCTTCAGTCACTGGAACGGGAGAGACACAATGGGGAGTCCGTTTCTGCACACTTGGCAAGAGAAAGGCTGCTAGAAACACCTGGTCCTCTTTTCCACACCCCCCCACCCCCGAGTTCCAGTCAGAGCAGTGCTGGCTGCTGCAACCATGGCTGCCTGAGGCCTTCTGCTAGGAGAGATACCCACGAGGAATCAGAAGACTAGTTTGGTGGGTCCTAGTCACCATCTGGGACTCCTGCTCCCAGCCAGGCGACATCATTTCACAGTTTCATCCTTGATAATTGCTTTGGGGGAGGTTTTCTTGGAAGTGAAAAGGAATTTTTCCTGAAAACTTACATAAAGACACTAAGAGGGATCCACTGTTTGCTTAAGAAATAAAGAATTCTCTCAGGTTATGGTGGTGGGGAAGGACACATGACTATCATGGCAACCCTTATGTGCACATGGATTCACCTTCATAGCCTAAACTCATTTGGTTGCTACTCACATTTCCTCTGATGGAAAGCCCTTGGTGGGAGGGACAGTCTAATCCTGTGCACAGAGAAGCTGTGTAGCAGCCCCTCATCTCTCTATGGCACCTCAATGCCCAGCAAGGACCCCGTGGCAGTCTGCTCCTATGAGAGTACCAGACCATCTTTCCCTCCACAGAGCATGCACCGTGAGTTCTAGTCAATACTTTGTAAGTCTCAGGAGTCAAGACATCTGGACCCAGTGAGGATGTGATTCCAAAGTGACTACCTCACAGTTCTGGGGAGGGCAGAGGGACTGAAAAATGCACATGACTTCAGTCTCTACATCCTGCTCTATTTTAGTTTTTACTGTGATTAATCAGTGGGGATTCAGGGCTTGTTTATAGCCTCTGTGAGCTGGGACAGTGAGTCTCTCCCTGAGGAAGTATCCGTCCTTGGCTAAAGATTGGCTCCTGGGCTGGCATGGATACTCCCAAGGAAGCGTGTGCCCCTAGCCAGCCTTCTGCAGCGAGGCCAGGCTCCTCTATTCTCCTTTTTGCCCCAAATAACAGCACAGGCTTAAAAACGACAGCACAGGTGGACATGCACGTGCTGTTGATGGCACAGAGAAACCAGGGTCCTGCTGGGCTGCCTCAGCTACTTGCATGTCACCTGAGGAAAGAAAGCACCATCCTGAGCTTCAGTGAGAAGAGGAATGCAGGCAGCTAACTACCACCAAGGGGCTCAGAACAAAGGCAAATGCTTAAAACAGAAGTGCAAATGTCTGCCAGGACTTATGACCCTGGCTGTGCACCAGAATCGCTGGAGACACTGTGAAAAAAGCAGTCATGCCTGAGGTGCACCCAAGTCTTCTGAATCAGAACCTTAAGCTAAGATACCACCTCTGCTGTCAAGACTTGCTGAAGCTTCCACATAACATAAATCCCTCACCTGTGTACCTGTACATACTTCCCTGGTAGGCTTTTAACAATCCCTCCTTACTCACATGTTCACCTGCACTCCAGGTCCCACTGGACTCTGAGCCTGGTAAGTCACAGAAATACCTGTCATATGACTAGAAGTCTTCCCCTCCCTCCCCAGAAAAGAGCTGGATATTCAAAATTAAAGTTAATAGTTGAGTTTTTACATTCACGATTGGAGTCATTGGTGATGTTTCCTTTTTAATTGGGATCTAGGCATCTCATGTATCACTCCAGAATTTAGAAGGAAATTTCCTAAGACTGTTGTTACATACCCTGAGACAGACTCATTAGTCTAAGCAGTGACCATGGCCTAAATCTTTTTCAGCAGCAGGACTGAAAGGTGAGCCCGGGGCAGGGGAGAGCTGTCAGGCTCTGACTTTCTCTCTTGGCCAGTGACTCATTTGCAGCTGCCACATGACAAGGGGCCCCAGAGAGTAGAAGGGACACTGTGAGCATCACCCAATTACCAATTTTCACATTTCAGAAAGACCTAGAAACAGGAAAATAGACTATGATAAGCCCTAAAACCACATCACATCTCCTCTTCCCATACAGTTTACTTTCATTTGGCAATGTCATCAGCTATGTCACCCAGCAGTGACATATACTTTCTCCTCAAAACCCCTCTAGCAGCAAATGTCCCATGGGGTCACCTTCTCAGTCAGCTGAGTCAGAATCACAGAATTCTGGAAATGGAAACCTGACAGAGATGTTCCTAATAAAAGGAGAACTGTTAATATTTCTTGAGTACCTACTGTGGGCCAGCCACTTCATATATTTCTTGTCATATAATCCTCACATGAATCCTGACATCTGAGTTTCATTGTTCTCATATTTTAGATTAAAAAACAGACTTGGGAAGGTGAAGTGATCTGTGCAAGGTCACATATCTAGTGACCCAGATCTGTGTAACCTAAAAGCCCCCGTTTCTCAAAGTGGAGATTATATACAAAACAGCATGCCTAGAGTCATAAAAAGCAGCATAAACACAGCATATCCTCTGAGGTGCCAATTTTATTCAATGGTAAATAATTTAAAACACGGTTGTCACTAAAGCAAACATGCATTTATGATGGGGAAATATGAATTTGCACAAAATGTAAAGATAAAACATTAAATTTTAGGAAATTCTTATTTGTGGCAAGTACTTCTGGTTTGGCCTCACAGACCCTCAGGGCTGTTACCATATTTCCCAGCCAGGAGGAAGATTCCCAGAATTTTGAAAGCAGAGCCATAAACCCAAACAGAATTTAGAAGTGGCACCCACAAGTGAAGATGGGGGAATGGCGCGTCATAAAGAGCAAAGAGTAGTGACTCCATTTTGTGAAGAGGCTTGGTTTCAATGTCCACCACTAAAGGAATGTACATCCTATAAGGCCATGAGTTCCAAGACCCTACCCGCCTGACTGATGTTCTCAGGAGGCTTCCAAAGCTGTTCAATATGAAGATAAGAATCTACACCAAATGAATGAGCCAGTGGCAAGCCCTACCTTCTCCAAACTCCCTAGCACAAGCGCACGTGTGCACACACACACACACACACCACTTCTTGTCTCTATCTCTCCCTCCTCCAGAAATTAATGTCCCTAAGTCCCAAGTATCTTTTTTTCAAAAAACACACAGAATCATCTTTGAGGTCACTGCAGTCATCAAGGACCTGATTTTAAGGTAGGTAAGTCAGCCTATACTCTGTGGAGGCTTGAATTCCTCCAGAGAAGTTAATCAATGAATTTTGAAAAGAATGAAATAAAGGGCTCCAGCCAGGGCCTCGGCCCAGTAGAGCTAGGCACAACTGCCTGGCATCCTATTATTAGTTGAAGTGAATAGGTTTAACCAAGAAAACCTCAGAATAAAGCAAAAACAGAGCATCACCTGATCTGGCTGGAAAGGAGACCTGATGCAAAGGAAAGGGTAGTGGCACTGTATCTACAGACATATTGCAGCCAGTCTGTGCCATGCTCAGCTCCCCAAACACATCTGCTCTCCCACCCACTGACCCACTGGTCTTTGCCATTCCTGTTGACTGGGAGGCTCTCCTTTCCACTCATTGCCTGACTAATTCCCACTGACTCATTAGGCCTCAGCTTCAATGTCACTTCTTCCAGGAAGATTTCCTTGATTCACTTCAGCCTGGCAACTTCTTGTTTATTCCCATAATACCCCATATTTCCCCCCATCCTAGTGCCTATCAAAATGCATTGTAATTGTCTATGTACTCATCTGTGAATGCCACAAGAGCATGAATCCTCAAAGACAATGCCGAGCACATCATTAAACACTCTACGTATGCCTTCTGAATGAATGAATGCTAAAGATACACTACAAGTTCCCAAGGATGCCCAGTGTGCCACAGGAATACACTTTTCTGGCAACCTGGCCACCTTAAAAGCCCACAGCAGTAAGAAGCTGCTTTGGAGAGGACCAATAACGGAGAGGAGCCCAACCTACTATGTGCACTGAGGACACAGAGATAAAACAGAAAAGGCCTCTGCACTGGAGACACTGAATCTAATGGGGGAAACTATTAGGGACACAATAATGAGGACAGATTGCATTGATACAAAGCTAAAATAGAGACAAATGTGAAAAACAAACTGGGTGAGCAATGCCTTTGCTTACATACTAATCTTACTGCTCTAGAATGTTTCACTAGACAAAGATTTTAGAAGGAAATATTCATAAAAAAAGAAGGAAATATTCAAGAGAACTTGATATACACAATATGTTGTTCATCTGTAAAATAACTGAAAGTCAACAAAACTTTTTTGTATATATCATTTTATTTCATTTTACTCATGCATCAGATATTTGGGGATGCTTCTTTATACTAACATCTACTATTGGGCTAGTTGGGAGGGTTCAAAGATAACTACCTCTAAGGGGCTTGGATTCACATGGGGGAGATAACTAATAACTGTAATTCAAGGCAGAGACAGTGGCTGGGTAAATCAGGATTATTTCTGTTGTAAGTGACTCAACCTGATTTCACTAACAAAGGAAACATATGTCTTATGTAATGAAAATTCCCAGGGGTATCTTTATCGAGCTTTAGCTTTCTCCAGGGACTTGAATAATGTATATCAGTCTCCTCTCTCAATCTCTTGGCTTTGCCTTATGCTAAGATAGCATCACTCTCAGGCTCCATCATGGTAGCCACTCACAGTTTATGGCTTAAATCTTCCAAGGCGTGGTTTGACCTGAGAAAATAGAGCTTCCCCACAGGTCTTAATGAAAATTGGGGGCTGTTTATCCTTGGCCTGAGTAATGATCAGGTACTCTCTCCTGAGCCAATCCCTGAGCCATGGAATGGAACTAGCTGACTGATAACCCTAGGTCACATGCCCCTCCTCCAAGCAGATGTGGGTCCAGGCCCACCCAAACCACATGGGCTGAAAGGAGAATGAGTCTTGAGTAGTCAAGAGTCCTTAACAACAGTCTGATTAAATGCTTGAGACTTAGTCCTCACAACAGCTTTGTGTTTTCGCCCATTTTACAAATGAGAAAGATGAAGCTAGTAAGGACAAGAACAGGACCAGAATCTGTGCCCTAGTTCTGTGCTCCCTCCATTTGTGTTTGTTGGAATTTGGGAAGCAACAATATCTCCTTGGATGAGATATTATAAAATGTTCACAAGCATTATAAAACATTTCACATCTATGACTCTAACAGCAGCGACACCTGCCTCCCATCATTGTGACCATTAAAACTGCTCACACACATTTTCAAAGGTTCCTTTGAGGGGCAGCACTTCCCTCACTTGAGAAAAACTGAATATTACCCAAGGTGAGCCTTATTATCAGGAGTTCCATCCTTCTCAAAGTTCCTAAATGTGAGCTCTAACATTTGGTTTCAAAGATAGACTGAACTTTTGACTGGACATCTCTTAAAGATCCTCTAGTCCAACCCCACAGGCCAGCAGTTCTGGTATAGAGGAGAAAGGATGAGTGAGGGTGGCAGGGAAGAAGATGGGCAAAGAATGTACTCCTGGAAAGTGAGTGGAAAGGGTTGGAGGTTGGAGGTTTCTGTTTCCCATTAATGCTCCTCTGCTTCAGATACTAAAATCATAGACATTAATGCATTTTTATTATCAGGATTCAAGCTATTTCTTGGGGAAGATGGTATTATCCTCCCCACTTGAGTAAGGTAAGAAATTATGGGCCTGTGGGAGGTAGAGCATTCAATTCTGGACACTAGTCATTAAGAAAGATATTGCCAAATTGACCTGCATTCTGACGGAGCAAACAGGATAGGTGAGAATTTGAAGCCAGCTCTTGATATGAAGAACACATCAAGGAACAGGTCAAACTACACCTGAGAAAACACTCAAAAACCTCCTGAGATATTTAAGACAATCATCCAGGAGTAGACTTGGAATTACTCTATATAGCCCCACTAGGTTGAACCATGTCTGAAATAAGAACAGAAAACACTTGAGCAATGAGAGATATCTAATAGCAGGATGAGTCAACTGGTTAGCTAGTAAGTTCCCCATCGCTGGAGGTATCCAGCATCCTGAGATGATGAAGTGGGTTTTAAGCTTAGCCTCTTCGATGTTCTTAAACAACACAAAATGGATGGTTTTAGTGCCCTCAATACTGCTAATAGTGACTACATAGAGCATATGGGTTGAAAGTTATGCTCGGTTTCTACTAGAATAACTGTAGGGTTATTCTCGCCTATCCAAAAAGCCCATCAAAAATGAGTGTGAGAGACATAACTGCAGCATAATTTGAGTCTGTTCTACTTCACAAAGGAAAAAAGAACATCTTTAATAAACTTTCATATTTTATTGATAATAAAATACTTTTATCCGAACAAGTAACCACTTGGTAACTACTGGCCTCAGGAGTTACACTGGATGATCTCTAAGGTTTGTCCAAAAGTGGAGTCTAAACCTAGGGCTAGAGTGCCTACAGGGTGTTTAGTAATCTACCCACAGGACTTCTGGCAGGTACGACATGTACTACTGTGCTTCTGACTATCTCATGGGTAATAAGAGGCCCATAAACATGGACTTCTTTAACAAAGGTTAAAATGACTTTACACATCACCCTAGAACTGCCTGGGGAAGTGGTAGCAAGTTTTAGAAAGCAACTTCAACCTCTCTATGTCATTCCTTTGTCTGAAGAAGTACTGGTTAAGACAGCTCTCTTTGTAAAGGGTCATCTCTGTCCATTAGCACAGCTTGGAGATAGAAAAGACATTTAGCATTACCAGCCTCTGGCAATGAAGCCATTTTAAATTAGAAATGCTATGAGATTGTGGGATGCCAGATCAGATATTACAGAGACTGGAAAACTCCCATCTTGCCTGAAAATGCTGTTGTAAGGATCTTTCCCAATCTTTGATCTTTGAAGCCACTGGAGCCAAGCTGTGGGCCATTGCATATTTTCATGAAATCAAGTCCTTGTGAGTAGGAACACTGTTCTGTTTTGTACTATAGGGCTTGGCATGATTCTAGGTCACTGCTTTGGTGAAATTACAAGACATGGATATTTCTGGGGGACACTAGGGCCATTAGAGATTATTGGAATCAACATACAGCAATTCGGAAAAGTGGGACTTAGTCTTTGTCAAGAGGCTTAGAGAGTGACTGTAACTTACTATTTCTGGTTATTATCAAGAAACAAATGAATACCTGACTGCTACCATGCCCCACATCTCAGGATTCTTTAGTCAACTCTTTCTCCTTTCTTTTCTGACTCTACACTTCTCCTTGGAGTATAAAATGTCCTTTCATGATGATAATTATCACCTAAATTCATGATGATAATTATCACTGATTAATACCATCAGTCCACATATAGGTGCTGAACTTCAGACCTGTATATCCAACTACTAACTAGTCATCTTCAGAAATCTGGATGTTTTCAAACCAGAATTCATCATTTGACAATTACTAACCCCTTCTTTTCACTCTCCCCACTTCACTACCAACCAAACCAGTTTTCCTCCATGTACTTCCAGTCTTAGCTAGTGGTACCACAGTTAGCCCATCAGAAACATCACTGTCCCACCGGACTCCTTTTCCTTCACCACTGGGGTCTCAGCGACCCTTAACCACACTATTTCTCTGATTGGAATCTTGGCCTCTAGTTAAAAAAAAAAAAACAACAAAACACATCTGTGTGATCTTTCCAAAACACCAATCTGATCATGTCTGCCCCCACCCATTCCCATTCCCACCTCCGCCTCCCTCCATGCCCTGATCCCCATCTCACAAAATGTTTCCAGCTTTCCTCATCCCTTGTGGGGTAACACCCAAGAGGGATCTAACCCTTGTATTTTCTCCCATTTCCCCTGGATTTAATCTGTGTTTTAGATTTATCCAACTTTAGTCATCTCCATATTACATATTAGTTCTTGCCACTATATCTTTGCTCCTATTTCCTCCCCCTGATGCTTTTCCCACTTCATCCATCTGGTAAATTCCCATTTCTGCTTTAAAACCCACTGGCATGCCACCTCTTCCTGAAAGTCTTTCCTGACTCTCCTGCTCCTTTTGGTCTCTTCATCTTACACCCACAATCTCTATTCTTATCCCTCTATTGTCACTGGAAATCCTCTAGTAAGCCATGAGCTTCTTGAGAGCAGGGATTGTGCCTTAGCTTTCTTTGCCTGTTTGCTTCTGGGTACTGCACCTGGAAAACACTAGAGGCAAATGACTCTTTGTAAATGTAAAGGAGATGCTCTCAACCAGATTCTAAAGGGGAGGGAAGGGAGAGAAGAGGACAGATTTTTTTTTTTAAAGATTTTATTTATTTTTTTGACAGATAGATCACAAGTAGGCAGAGAGGCAGGCAGAGAGAGAGGGGGAAGCAGGCTCCACGCTGAGCAGAGAGCCCGATGTGGGGCTCGATCCCAGGACCCTGAGATCATGACCCGAGCCAAAGGCAGTGGCTTAACCCACTGAGCCACCCAGGCGCCCCAGATTTTTTTTTAAACCATCAACAATGTTTCTTATCCTTTAAAGATGGACATTGACATTCACTCCTGAAGGCACATGATTCCTTCATTTCTGGAAAACTTTAATGATCCTTTATGAAAAAGTGAAATTCTGATCATCAATTGCAATGAGGTGCTTCCAGAGATAGATAGTGAGGATCCAAACTGCTTCATGTGAATATATAAGTGGTAGTCTTTACTGATGATAGAGAGGCATCCCCAAGATTATCATGCTACTGAGAGACTGGTCATAGACTGAGAGTGAGGATGAAATGGGGTGTTTCCCTGATTGTCAGTGGAGTAGGGATCTGGATCAGATAGGCAGGAACTTGGCAAGAGGACTCATTTTGTAGGGATACAAACTGTCTTAACAGCAAGGTCACAGGCTGGTGGTAAGGGGAGGGATAACCAAGAAGAGATCTCTATGGGAGAGCATGGACAAAGGACTTGAGAAAAGAAACCTGTGGTGTCCAGTTGTCATTTTTTCCCCTATGGTATCCAGTTTTAAGGCATCCTTAAGTCCCTGTATCATTCCCTCCAGCACCCTATTCTCTAGTAAAGCTTTATGAGATGTCACAGCCCCATCTTAGCTGAACTCTGGGGAATTAGTACAGTGGCCAACATCCACTGTCACAGCATAACACAAAGACCTCCAAAATAGTCTAAAATGGGGGCAGAATATATTGCCCACCAGACAAAGAAGACTTATGTTCCTTAAGAAAAGTCAGTGAGTCTCTTGCAAGCTACAAGTGAAAGTGGCAGATACGATATGGAGAAGTTTTTGGTTTTTTTTTTTTCAAATTTCTGATTATTTCAAAAGTGGATTATAAAGTCTCTCTTGAGTTTAGTTACTTTTCTGGTTTAGAATTATTGAGGCAGAGATATAGTTCTAAAACAGGTTCAGAATAGGCTGCATTAGGCTCTTAGGTGTCTCAGTGTCACTCAGCAGGCAAGTTTGTCTAGGCATGCTTGAGGCTTAGTGAAAATTTTTTTTTAAGATTTTTATTTATTTGACACAGAGAGAGAGAGAGAGATCACAAGTAGGCAGAGAGGCAGGCAGAGAGAGAGGAGGAAACAGGCTCCCTGCTGAGCAGAGAGCCCGATGCGGGGCTCGATCCCAGGACCCTGGGACCATGACCCAAGCCGAAAGCAGAGGCCCTAACCCACTGAGCCACCCAGGCGCCCCAGTGAAATTTTTATTTAATGTTTTTGTTGGAGTAAAACAGTACACAGATAGTTTATAACAGTCTGGTCTTCATGCAGAAAGTGGTCATAGTTCAAAGTCAGATGGCAGTCCAAAGTGACAAGCAACATCCAGGGTGAATTTTGAAATGTTTCAGTATTCCTGAGAAATTCCCAGGGCACCCTGGAGAGGCTTACCTGGTAGAACATTAGGGGCTCAGATGGCAAAGATTTGGCTATTAAAGGTGAGAGACTTCTGAATTTGGACCAACCGGGGTTACCTGGGTTTCTGAATGTCACCCCCAAGTTAAAATTACCTTGAAACCCATTTCTTCCTACCATTAGTAACGTTGGCTCTTACCTTTGTATGACTTGAACTCAGGGAAAACACCACATCAGAGTTAAAGGTGGGAAACTGGATCTATTCTGCACAAAGACAACCACGCTCTGAGTTATGTACCAAAATCCACAGATACCAGTTTTGTCTACGTAAGCAATGGGAGGCTTCCTCAATCTTTCAAGGAAATATTATCATTTCCTTTCCATGAAAAATTACCAGAGGTATTGTTCATTTTTTGTTTCAACACAATTGAAATTGTACATGGTAGGGAAGTTTTTAATTAGTCTGTTCTGAGCAGGAACTGTGTGTGCTCACTGCAGTAGGAGCCTAATAAATTACTTCATAATCTCAACCGGAGGCTTTGTGTTGGGAAATACTCATTAGTTTGCACCAGCAGCCAGCAGCTTCCTGTGGAAGGTCTAAGAAACATGCTGCAGTAGGTGTAGGGCAAGTTGCTTGAGCAGAACTTCTGGGGCAGTGAAAACAAATGGGCTTGCATGGCGAGGGAAGCCATGTGGATCTGATCTTCAGTGTCAGGGGGACAAAAGAACTTCTAGAAATTGCATGCCAGCCTCTTCTGCCTAATCTACACTTTCCAGCTCATATAGCTCTTTTCCCAGTACCCCCAAAAAGGCTTATTTGTTTTCAGAGTCCCCCCCCCTCCACCCTTTCTTTAGTGTGGAGAAATCAAATGCTTGGAAATACTGGTCCCAGACTAGTAAGGCAACGTATATACTGTTCAGTTGAGATACATACATACCTAGGTATACACACACACAGAGATAAATACATAACACCAGTGGGCAAAATGTTAACCCAGCTGGTAAGAATAGTTCCACTCAGGGGGAACATAGGATTTGATATGTTAGTAACTCACTTGGAGGAGAGGCTGAGACCCCAAGAGGCATATTCTTATACTAAAAGATGTTCCCTAAATTGCTTTTTCAGGTGAGAGGGTCTTGCTTATCTCAGGGTTCTAATATTGTTGCACTCTGGTGGTTTTGTAAAGAAGTTTGGGTGATTGCTGGGGTAGAACATTCTGCAAAATAAAGAGGTAAGAATTTGAAACTGGGGGTGAAGTGTTCAGGGAGAGAACCAAGAAAGCCAGGCTTTGTAAGCAAGAAAGGAAAGAAGGAAAAAATGTACTTCTTAGCAGAGCAGAAGCAAATGTCTAAGGGGGATTTTGAAATTATTTGCTATAGCACATACATGATAAACTCCTCCCTCCATTTGCACTAGAAAACAGTTTCCCAGAAGCAGACCCTGAGGCCAGGATTCCTGTGCATGAGGCTTATTAAGGAGGTGCTCCCAAGGGAGACCAAGAAGGGAGCAGGAAAAACAAGATAGAGAAGAGGGCAAAATCAAGCTAAAATACAATCCAGGCACAACCCGTCCGTCTGATCCCACAGGGGAACAGCTCAGTGTTGTCCCCACTGGTGGTAAGTGAGCTGGGCTCTCACACTCCTCCACCTGTCAGTCTTTGGTCAAGGGTAGGGTACAGGAGGGGGATCAATTCACAAGCACTAGGGCTCTGTAACAGAGGATAGTGTTCACTGAGGAAGAAATGTACAAGGTGTTGCATGCAAGAAGCCGAAGGGATAGGGAAGGCAGAGCACAAAATGGTAAAAGGGGATCTGAAGAGATCTGATAGAGCACTATAGCATCCACTACATAAATCTATAATAAAGTCTACATTTGCTCAACATTGATTGTGTAGCAGTCCATTCTTCATGGCAACTCAAAGGAAAAAAAAAAAAAACCCGACCTATGCATTCAGGTCAAAACCTTTAGGAAGTAAAAGCAGAGAGTGTCCTTGTAGGTGCAGAGAATGAGGAAGACCTGACACCTAACTCCACAGGCTTTTGGAACCAACCTCACAAATCATTCAAATATATTATGTATTCTCACGAAGCTATACTGCTGATGCTAGATTGAGATGGAAGCGATCTATGTATGGCAGGTACATGTATTCACATCTCTAATCATTTCTGCTAGTAAAATGTTCTCGGCTCCTGCCTGCCCACCTCACACAGTCCAACACCAGCCTCTCGCTCCAGCTTTATCTCAGCCAAACTCCTGCCTTGAGCTGCTCCCCATCCACACTCCATGTCGTCCTTCCACATTAGCCACAGCTAAACTAAACCTTCACATGCACCAGGCACTGAGCCAATATGGGTCATGGGTGTCACTTAATCCTAACAATAACTCCATGCCTTAGGTGTTATTTAATTTCACAAGTGAGAACACTGCATTTTGATGAGGTAAAATCCAAGTTCTCTAAATGGGTCAGGGGTGAGGCTGCATTTGGACGTAGGACCTGGTGACTGAAGAGTCCATGCTTTTAGCTGTCGTGCTCCCTTCTCCATGGACATTGTCTCCCCTTTTAAAGCCCTTACCCCACTTCAGAAAGTCCATGCCCTACCATTTTCCAAGAGACAGTGCCACACTATCTCCACCACAAAAACTTTTAAATTAGGCAGAATTCTTGGAGGGAAGGAATAGAAATACAATATACAAGAAAGGAAAATTATTGGCTTGAGCATTTGGGAAAAATACTGGGGTGGTCTACATGTTCAAAAGGATTGGCAGGGCTTAATAGGAACAAATGCAGCTAGAATCTTCTTTCTACCTCTATCATTCATCTACCCTGCCCCCCACAGCCCAATAGCTTTAGCAATATGAGATACCTCTCTCTCTCTCATCATCCATTTATCAACTCAGGAAGGGTCCTGATTGCCCCTATTTGGGTCATGGGTTTAACCCCTGCCTTCAACTCAGAGTCCAAGGGAATGGATTATTATGATCAGTGAGACCATGGACACAGGATCATTACATGAGGAAGGGGTTGGGAGAAAGCCACTCTGGCCAGTTCACAGCAATCGCTCCTACAGTTCGTTATACCATCTATGAAGATCCAGGCAGAATTACTCTGTTCCACTTTCTCTGGCATAAAACAACCATTTATCATGATCACAGACTCTATGGGTCAGGAATTTGGATGGGACACAGCAGGGATGTCTTATCTCTGTTCCACAGCATCTTAGGCCTTCGATGAAAGATTTGAAACTAGGGGTTGGATTGTTCTGAAGGCTCATTCATTCATGTGAGTGGCAGTTGAGGCTGGTACTCAGCTTGAGCCTCAGTTCCTTTCCACATGGCCTCTCCATGTGGTCTCTCTGTGTGAGAGGGCTTGGGTTTTCTCACAGCAAGGTGGCTAGGTTCTAAAGCTGAGCATCCTGTGAGCAAAAGCCATGTGGGAACTGTACTGCCTTTTCTAACTTAGCTTCAACATGCCACATTCAATTTTTTGGAGCCTTACAAGTTTGCCCAGATTCAAGAGGACGGGGGAGGTGGGAATGAGACTCCACTCCTTGATAAGGTATGGCAAAATTCTGGAAGAGAATGTGGGACCAGAAATATTGCTGTAGACATCTTTGGAAAATACAGATGTCACACATTTTCCCCTGTGCAGTCTCTTTGTGTTTGTCATATCTTCCCTAAATTATTGTGAGCTCTGTGAGATATTCATCTTTGTTATTTCCATGCAGTGCCTTGAGCAAGACCTTACACACAACAGGTCTTCAAAATAAGTTGATTGGCTAAATATCTCTAACCTAATGGCATCACAATTTTTTCACCAACTAACTATGTGACTGTGAGAAATTTATGCCACATCCTCTGAGGCTCGGTTTACAAACTGAGAATGTTTAACTAAAGTTGTGGTTTCTAAACATTCCAGGTTAGCAGCAACTTACAAATCACGTTCTTCAAATTATATCTAATGCAGAATTCCAGTATGTAAAACAGATTTGGTGGGGAGGGAAAGCCAGATGTGGATAAGAGGGTATGCTGGTGCACTGTTGGTGGTAATATGAATCAATACAGCCACTATAAGAAACAGTATGGAGAGTCCTCAAAAAATCAAAAGTAGAACTACCATATGATCCAGCAATCCTATAAATCCTATAAATCTCCATTTCCATAGGGTATATACCCTGTTGGGTATATACCCTATGGAAATGGAGACAAGATCTTAAAGAGATACCTGCACTCTGATGTCTACTGTTGCTCTATTCACAATACCCCAGATATGGCTATAACCTAAGTGCATATCTACAGATGAGTGGATTAAAAAGATGTTGTGTGTGTATGCAGAAGACTATTATTCCACCATTAGAAAGAAGGAAATCCTGCCTATTGCGACAACATGGATAAAACTTGAAAGCCTCCTGCTCAGTAAAGTAAGCCAGACAGAGAAAAATAAATTGTGTACGGTATCATTTATATGTGGAATCTAAAAAAGACTAACTAATAGAATCTGAGACCGGGGCAGTGGTTACCAGGGGCTGAGGAAGAGAGAAGAGACAGTGCAGGAACTGGGGAGATGGTGGTCGAAGAGTACAAACTTCCAGTTATAAGATAAATAAGTTCTGGGGATCTAATACACAACATGGTGTTTAAAGTTAATGATACTATATTATAATACTTGAAAATTGCTAGGAGAATAGATCTTAAACGTTCTCACCACAAAATAAAAAATGGCAATTATGTGATGTGTTAAAGGTGTTGGCTAAAATTATGGTGGTAATCATTTGCAACATATGAGTAAATCAACATATGGTACACCTTCAATTTATACAATGTTATATACCAAATACATTTCAATAAAGCTGGTGGGGAAGGAAAAATAGAAAAATGCTCTTTTTGAAGTAGGTCTGCCCTCTTCTCTCCCCTCCTCTTAGCTGCCATAGGTGACCCTGAGACAATATCATGGAGCTAGTGGCCATCTTCCATTTTTAAACTTCTAGATAACAGAATCTTCTAATAATCTCCTGATAACAGAATCTACCTCTTTTCTGAGGAACCTGCACCTCCTTCCCACCACCACTCTCCCATTCCACTTGATTCACACAGGACTGACCCTAGTATCCAGCTCTAAAGATGAGAATGTGACCCAGAACTGCCCAAGGAAAAGTCACCAAGACTGGTTTGAAAATGAGCCTGACCCATTTATGGTCAGTGAGACTAATTCTAAGACTTTTTATCAAAAATGTCAGGAAGGAAGATGCTCTTTGTCCTGGGATTGCTCAGCCGGTCGAATAAAATCCTAAAGCTGCTTTTAGCCATCTTTGCTGCTTTATGGGAGAGTCTAACTGACAATGAAGCTCTAAAACACAGGGAAAAGGAACTCAGAGACAAGAATGAGAAAAGCAGGGAAGTGGTGAGTTGATAACATTATTTGAGCATCTGGATCCAGGCATGCCTGTTGCTAATATTAACCCTGGATTTTTCCAGACAGTTTGATTGTTTTGCACTACTTCTAAATGAAAGAATTACAGCAAATACACAAACTGAAGGTTCTATAGAACACAGTTTGAAAATTACCATAGTAGATCATCTTTCTGGCCCTTTGCCCTTCATGAACCTCTGAAAGTATAGATCTTTCAGCTTTTCATCGTTTGTCACTATAGCACCATAGCACTGAAAATGCACTGGTTTCTTGGAAATACAGAATATCTGATGGCCACGAGGACACCAGGAAAATGCTTGTGGATGGATACAAGGCTCACTTAAGATACCATCTGACATTTGCTCTAAGGCAACCCAGACTTTCTGTTTCTAGGGATTGAAATTAGTAGATATGGAAGCTTTTAATCATACATAAATTCTATATTAAAAAGCTGTATGTCAGGGGTGCCTGATTGGCTCAGTCAGAGGAGAATGCAACTCCTGAGTCTCACAGAGACCACACATACACACACACATACACACACACATACACACACACATACACACACACATACA
>ML093262.1:4840-41390 GCA_003697995.1 Taxidea taxus jeffersonii | reverse complement strand
TTCCATTTCTTTGAAAAAATTGGATGGGATTTTGATAGGCATTGCATTAAATGTGTAGATAGCTTTAGGTAGCATAGACATTTTCACAATATTTATTCTTCCAATCCATGAGCATGGAACATTTTTCCATTTCTTTGTGTCTTCCTCAATTTCTTTCATGAGTACTTTATAGTTCTCTGAGTATAGATTCTTTGCCTCTTTGGTTAGGTTTATTCCTAGGTACCTTATGGTTTTGGGTGTAATTGTAAATGGGATTGACTCCTTAATTTCTCTTTCTTCTGTCTTGTTGTTGGTGTAAAGAAATGCAACTGATTTCTGTGCATTGATTTTATATCCTGACACTTTACTGAATTCCTGTACAAGCTCTAGCAGTTTTGGAGTGGAGCCTTTTGGGTTTTCCACATATAGTATCATATCATCTGCAAAGAGCGATAGTTTGACTTCTTCTTTGCCGATTTGGATGCCTTTAATTTCTTTTTGTTGTCTGATTGCTGAGGCTAGGACTTCTAGTACTATATTGAATAGCAGTGGTGATAGCGGACATCCCTGCCGTGTAAAACTCATTTTAATAGAAAAATCAATTTGATTTAATCATGTAGATTATGCATTGTATTTAATAAAAAGGATTAATTTCAGAGACAGAAAATGAAATATATATAAAGAAGAAAAAATTGTCTAAAAAGTAAAGAAAACTAACAATATAGCTATTGACATGAGTTTAAATTCAATTATTTTATCTCTGGCTAAATCCCACAATGAGCATAAAATTTTAAGAAAATTATGCTAAGAAGCATAGCGGATTAATCTATTAGAATAAATATGTAAACTTGTAATGAAACAGTTAGAAATGGGTCAGGATCAGACAATAGCAGCCAGGAATATAGTTTACAATGTTTGTGGCAGAGAGATAAACGTATCAAATTTAGGATCTACAAAGATCTGGCAAGTGGCAGGCAGTGCTACCTGACTATCAAAGAAGTCAGGAGATAGAGGAAGGTGGGCTAGTTCTGGGAGGGTGCCCACAGACTGGCAGATCTCTGAAGTCTGCTAAGGCAAGCAGAATTCAGAATCTGAGGGTCAGATATTCAGGAGTAATACCATGACCAAGTAGGGCCTGTAAGTTCTCATCTTAGAACCCATGATTTAAAAAAAACAAACAAACATGTTTAACATGTATGTTCACCAAACAATTTATAATGAGAACAAAGTCATTGTTTCTAGAAATATTTTACCTTTTGTTAAATCAAGGACAAAGCAGTTAGTACTTTCTGAAGGTCATAGAACAGCTGACGATTTCTAAGTGTAAGTTGAGAACTAGGTGTTATATGCAAATACTTCATGTATGTCATTTCTCTCAATCCTCAATTTATATTATGTGCATTATCTCCATTACACTTATGAAAAAGCAGAGGAATAGAGATTGAATCATTTGCATAAGTTCATGTAAGTAGTAATGAATAAAGTCATTGGTAGATTGGAATTGGTGGTTGGGATTTGTAGTTTAATTCCAAAGCTACAATGATGTGCTATTCTAGAACAAGGACAGATGAGATTCTGAGGTACATATGACCAGTTTTGAGTGCAGTTCATGTTTGGACATCATGATGAAGTAGTGTGGACTAAGTAACTATATTGAATTTGGTTTTGGATTTATCTAAATTCATTTTTTCTTGTTATTCATACCTTGTTTACAATTATTCTTCTTGGTATAGCAGGTACTATATTAGGGATAGAGGAATTAATATGACAGCATGTCCTTATGAATTTATAGTTTACTGGTAAAGATAGTAAATATGTAAATATGTATGTTATATTTCTTTGAAATAGTGCTATGAGGAGAAATAAAGCAGACTAAAGATAGTGAAAGGAGAGGGGGTTCTTTTAAAGGGTGTCCATGAAAGGATTCTCTGGGGAGGCAACTTTGAAAAAATATTTAAACGGAATGAAGAAGGTTTCCAAATATGTGGAGGAAAATAATTTAAGAGGAAAGAGTAAGTGTAAGTACACTGAGCTCAGAAAACAAAGGGAAAGGTATTGTGAGATGAGTTTGAAGAGACAGAAGTGAGATTACAGTGGACACACTAGATTGTAGCATAATGTTCCCAAGGCGAAACAGATAGGAAGCCATCGGGGGTATCTTGCATGAAAAGGGTCATAATCATATTTTTTAAAGTTTAAAATTCTCCCAGCAGCTGTGGAGGTAATACCTTAGATGAAGGTGGTAGAGGTGAAGGTAAAGATAAGTAGTCAGGCTGATAAAGTCTCAAGGCAGAGCATAATACAATCACTGGTGATTTCAGATTTGAAGTTTTGATGTTAAAAAAAAAAATTTCAAAATTTTTACTGAGCAGTAGGATGAATGAATGGTGGTACCAGGTTTGAGGGGATAGAAATAATCATTTTAGAAACACTAAATGTTAAATACTTATTAAGGATCCAAGTGAGGATAGAGATTTGGCAATCAGATGAATAGTCAATAGATGGGGGCATGATCTAAAATAAGTATACAAATTTATGTAGATGGTTTGCAAAGCCTTAAGACTGGATGGCATTGCCTAGGAATCTGGATGGATAGAGAATGCAGAGAGGCAATGATTGAGTTCTGGGTTATTCCTGTACTTAATAGTCAGGAAGAGGAAAAAATGCAGAAAGTGGATTTGAAAAGAAATATTAAAAATAAGATCTAGGAATAGGTTAGTGTCTTAGAATTGAAGAAAACGTTTCGAGAAGTAGGGAATGTCTATGTCAAGTGCTGCTCGGAAGTTGAGTAAATGGGACACCTGGGTGGCTCAGTTGGTTAAGCAGTTGCCTTGGGCTCAGGTCATGATCCCAGCATCCTGGGATCGAGTCCCACATCCGGCTCCTTGCTCGGCAGGGAGCCTGCTTCTCCCTCTGCCTCTGCCTACCACTCTGTCTGCCTGTGCTCGCTCTCTCTCTCTAACAAATAAATAAATAAAATCTTAAAAAAAAAAAGAAGTTGAGTAAATTAAGACTAAATATAGACCATATAACCATAGAATTTACCAACACGGAAATTGTCATTATCCTTGAGTAAAACAATTTCAAAGGAATGGTTGTGATCAAAGCCCTAAGAAATCAAATGAAAGAAGAAAACATAAACAAACCCTTTGAGGAATTTTGCCAAAATGCAAACAGAGAAATTGGGCAGTAACTAAGCACATAAGATATAGTTTTCTTTTTTCTTTGGTGAGTGTTGCTATAGAATGTTATATACAAATAGAAATGATCCAATAATCAGAAAAAAAAATGAAATTTACATTTGAAAAAGGAAACTAAAGGAACAAAATTCTCGAGAGAGGAGGATGAAATGCATATAAGTGCATGGTTTTACCTTAGGTAGATGTAGGGACTTTTCATTCACTGTAACAGAAAGGAAATTCCAAAGACTTAGGTACAGACATGGTGGAAGGTGATGTGAGAACAGTTCTATTTTGGTTCCCTCAGTTCTCTCAGTGAACTGATAATGTGGTTATCATTTGAGACTGAGGTGGGGAGGTGGGCGCTGGAAATCTGAGGAAATCCAAGATGGTGTGAAATAATCTTTGTGATTGGGAAAGTAAATTCCCTGTGATTTATATTAGAATGACAAAGGACTGCTGAGGTCCCGTTGGAATAAGTGGTCCCAAATGTGAAGTGAGATTAGGCAGCATGGTTATGTATACTTTCCACAGATGAACGTTATGGACCAGGAATCGAAACTGGATTTTTAAATCAGTAATTAAAGGGCTGACTGCCAATATAAAAGTGATAGATCAATGGATTAATGGTCTTAATGGGGGGAAGAGTTATTGGAGTGGGACTAATAATTTGAGTCAGTGAGCTGGAAAGATAAGAACTGGTGTTTAAAGGTCTGAGCCTGTCTAAGATCTTTAAAATAAAAGGAGAATGTTAGCTATTAGAGGCTACTGACGTCACAAGCAGCTGGACTTGCTACTGAATCATTGAGAAAGATGTGCAGTTCATGTGTTGTATGACCTGCAATTCACTCATTCCATGGAAATAATGAACCTTGTTTTTAAAATGGCATTTGTATACTCCAAAATAATAATAAAGGTAAAATTACTACTCCAGTGTTAATTATCAGGGAAATACAAATCAAAACCACAGTGAGATACCATCTTATACTTGTCCTAATGGCTGGCATCAAAAAGCAAGAAATAACAAGTGTTGGGAAGGATATGGACAAAAAGGGAAACCAGTGCCCTGCTCGTGGGACTATAAATTAGTATAGCCACTGTGGAAGACTCTGGAGGTTTCTCAAAATATTAAAGCTAGAATTACCTTATGATCTAGTAATTCCATTTAGGAATTTACCAAAGGTTAAAAGAGAATTTACCCAAAGAAAACAAAACCAATAACTCAAAAAGATATATATTCCCCTATGTTTATTGCAGCATTATTCACACTAGTCAAGATACAGAAGGAGCCTAAGTGTCCATCCATAGATGAAAGCATAAAGAAGTTGTGATATAGATATATTTTATATATATATAAAATAATAGAACATTAGCCTATAAAGAAGAATGAGATGTTGCTGTTTACAATAACTTGGATAAACCTAGAGGGTACAATGCTAAGTGAAATAAATAAAGCAGAGAAAGACAAATACCGTATGATTTCACTCATATGTGGAATTTAAGAAAAAAACAACAACAAAGGAACAAAGAAAGAGATAAACAAAAAACAGATTCTTAAATATAAACTGATGGTTTCCAGGGAGGAGGTTGTTAGGGGCTTGAATGAAATAAAGGGATTAAGAGTACACTTTTCTTGATGAGCACTGAGTAATGTATAGAATGGTTGAATCATTATATTGTACACCTGAAACTAATATAACACTATGTTACTTATACTCTGTTTAAAAAATGAACACTCATGTAAATGAGTCTTTCTTGACATATTCTGTATTAATGTGATTTGAAAAAAATCTAGTCTGTAACTCAATTCTGAATCATTTATACTGAAGTTATAAAAGTTTGGAGTATTAATACACAATGTAGCAAAGTTGCCTTTGTACACTAAATACTGATACACTGAAGTACAAAATATTGAACACACCTGAAGTCAATGTAGTGAACAATGATTTAACAAGTTTCTGAATTGTGAGGAAGGGGTTCAGTCAGTATCTTATCAGTATAAAATTATCCTTGGAGTTTATTTGATTTCTTCTACTTTATTTTACCTTAGTGATCTTCATAAATTACCCTTTGGCTTTAGGTATGACTTTTGGGCGTAAGCTCCAAAAACAATACATTACAAATTTATTTGCTGTAACTCTTGAATTTTTCTCTAAAATACATTTTTAGCACATGGAAATGCCAAATCATTGATGAAGTATTAATAAGTTATAGGAGTTTGATAAAAATGTTATAGTATCACTTGGGACGCCTGGGTGGCTCAGTTGGTTAAGCGGCTGCCTTCGGCTCAGGTCATGATCCCAGCGTCCTGGGATCGAGTCCCACGTCGGGCTCCATGCTCAGCAGGGAGCCTGCTTCTCCCTCTGCCTCTGCCTGCCACTCTGTCTGCCTGTGCTCGCTCCCGCTCTCTCTGACAAATAAATAAATAAAATCTTAAAAAAAAAAATTAAAAAAAAATGTTATAGTATCACTTATTTTACCTTTACATGCATTCGTATATAAGCATATAATAGAGTGGTACTTTTTACAAAAACTAAATGACTAATTCATTGAATTTAGTTATTTTGGAAAAAGGCTATATACATCTCTTCTTGATACTAAACAGAATAGCTTAGTTTTATTTCAGAGATTTAAAAAAACATTTGATATAAATGCATGTTTATTATAATTTCTAAAAAAACATGTACTTTCATCAAAATAATTTTAAATATTTGGGAATCATAGCAAGTTCTTGGCATTAGATTGTCCTTGTGATTTAAAATATGTTTTTTATACAAATAGCATATTCGATGTTTATATGTGACTACTTTCCTAGCAATCATGTAGTTGGATGTAGTTTATCAAGTAAGCAAATCTTAACATTGCCTACTAGTAACTCCTGAATACCTTTGACTTCAATGGATTGTAAGACGGTTTCCAGAATATATATTTAATGTACATACACACATATACAAATTAAACCTTTTCTTTCTGACATTCCCAATGATAACCTCACTCACATGAAAATTTGAAGCCCAAATGGAAAATCTGGGGAATTTGGTATGAGAATATTGGTATAGAAGCCTGTGTCCCCCTTATCTGAGGATTTTGGCATCTTTTTAATGTAATCTACTATTGCTGCTTCTGTGTGCCTCTTAGTATTAAAAATTTTGTGTTTGAATCACAGAACTTTAAAGGCTGAAGGATGAGACTCTTAGAATCCTTCTATTTTCCAGCATGGGAAACTGTAGTCCAGTTAGATTGAAACTTGCTCAAGGGCCACATAACTAGCAAAAGGCAGATTCTGAATTCAAGTTTTCTTACTTTAAATCTTGTGCCCTTTTTATGTTGTGCTGGAGCAGGCCTCAAAGGATTTAAAGGAGCCTGAGCTGAAGGAAGTTATTCTGGGAGAAGAAAACAAGAGCTTTATGATGTTCTGTTAGGGGAAAAGCAAAATAAAATGCAGTTGTTACTTGAAGTTTGGAGGGAAAAAGAACGAATAAAATATGGATAACTTTAAAAGAACATCATATAAGGCTGTTAGTACATCAATCCAGTGTTGATTTTGAGCAGTTGGTGACATTTAGAAAGAAGTGAGGTTTCCAGACATTTTCAGTAGGTGGTCAGTTTGACATTTCTATATAATGCCTCTCTGGGCTAATAAAACTTGTCTATTCCTGCTGGTTCCATTTTCATTTTATTCTTTCTGTTCATTTAAAGCAACAATTTAGTAAATCATGGTATATAGGCAAATGCTGAAAGTCAGTGTTTATACATGCTAAAATTTTTTAAGCCTGGACTTTTTTTTTTTTTTTTTTTTTTTGGAACAGATGGGAGAAATGTGAGTAATTTCACTGGAATTCTATAGCCTTATTTAAAAAAAAATCATTTAGTGGTATTTAAATATTCAGTTTATGTCTAATAATACAAATCATATTTTTAAATAAGCCTCACAATTATTATCAAAACAGATTCATGTGGCTTGGCAGCTGCAAATAACATGGACATCTGTTACTGGGAAAATAAGTTAAACCAAAATAAATTGAACCACAGTGAATGTTGCTGTAATTTAGTAATTATTATTTTAAGCTACAAATTTTCCTACCTAACATCAGCTGGACTTTTGTAATAATGTCCTATTTACAGCATGTCATGTCACCCACAGATCTGTTTCAAAGATTGTCCACATTTCTCAGACCCTAAAACATAGACCCAATAGCCTAACTAGTACCATCTTCTCATAAATTATCCAGTCTTCTATGTTTACGTGAATATCATTGCAATCCAGATAGTTCCCTGCCTTTTCTTATTTTCTCCCCTATGTTTTAATTCACCTTGATTTCTTCTCACCTCCAAGGCAGGAAGCGTTCCTGCTTCCTCTTATGATACTGGGCATATATCTTTGCTCTTCAATACATTGTGCCCCCTAAGATCTTTTTATATGTTGTCTTTTTTTTTTAAAGGTGTAATTAATAAGGGGTATAGGGACTCTGGAACTGGCTCTGCTTATCCCCATCCAAGTCCAGATGCTTATGGAGCTTTTTTCCTCTGCCTTCAGGCCTCTCTCTTGTTATCTAAAACTTTACCCTATTTGGAGAACATTTGACAATCTTAGGACATTAAAGAAGGGGTTGTCCAATGGAAGTAGTTTGTGAGGGGAATTTCTTCTGCTAAGGATTGGCAAGCATCACACAGGTGTCTGTAGAGGCTGCTTTACCCTTACTACCTTCAGTGAGAGGAACTGCGTAAGCAGCTGCTCAGCACAGGTCATGCTTCCCGCCTACAGGGGCTGGTATAGACAGGAGTTGCTCTTGGAAGAAGTGAAGTAATCTTACTGATGTTCCCAGTCCCTAACAAGAGTGATCCACTTAGGTGTGGGAGGCTTTCCCTTTTTTTGCCTTGTGGGTTTTCCTGACCTTTCTGTCAGAATTAATACCACCCAAGAATAGCTTAAAATACTGTTGTTCATATGCCTCTAAAAATGATGTTTGTGAATAAACCTAAGGCTATATTCCTCTTGAGCTTTGACTTTTGATCCTTGGTCCTCTTTCTGTTTTACTTTCTTGTTAGTGCCTGCTCTTACAAATTAAAAGACTTTGCTCTTAAGTGAAATGGGTTTCAATGAAATGGGCTTCACAAGCCAATCTGAAAGGCAAATCTGTTCATTAACAATCTTAATTCCCTCCAATTTACTTACTATTGAATATGGAAATGTTATGCATAAATATTTGCACATAAGAAAAGCAAATTATTCTGTTTAAGATATTTTGCATCTGGAATTGCCCCTGTACCCTTTTTACTGACTCCATCATTTCATGCACTAAAGTTTCCTTTTGAAATGATCCTACAACAGTAATGATGATGACAAACAGCAAAGACCAACCCATGGACTTCCTTTTTGATAAAGGCATCAACCTGCTTCTCTCCTGTTCTCAATCTATTGCTCCATTCCAAATATCTTTAAGAATGAAGTCTATTTATTGGCTACAGTCTTCAATGCTTATATTCTTCTGCCTGATCCTAGAAAACTTATTTCTTACTATTGATATCTTAAGTAGATATTGGTTTAAATATCACCTTGATAACATGTGTGACTTTTCTCTGAAGTTGTCTATCACCATTTCTGCAAGGAAACATCCACATCCAAATCCATTCATGCTGAAATATTCCGTATGCAGGTGAGTTATTACTCCTTCTAGTCACGGTTAATTCTGCACTTTCCTCTGGCTCCCATGACCAAGACATTTCTGAATCAACTGATTGCTTTTTTTTTTTTTTTTCCCATCTTCAAACTCTTTGGCCCTCTATGCTGGTTCATTAGTTTTGTCTCCTTTCCTGTCTGTTTTGTTGGACCCCTAAGTAGTAGTGCCCCCAGATTTCTCTTCTCACTGCTTTCTCTCACCTTGTTCTTCTAGTCTATCTAAGGGTTTACATTTGTTTTCAAGGCTTCAATAACCCACATTCTTAGTTGCTCACTCCCAAATCAAAATCTAAATTAATAATACTTCGGTGATATAATTTTACCATTGCTTTAGTAGTTATAGTAAAGTGGATAAAAATGCTAAGAGATCATAAAGAAAGCATACACAAAACCCATATATTATCCAAATTTTATTGTCTCCCTTGGAGCAAAATAATTTGCTGAGGCACTCAGTAACGCAGTGTTTTAATTTTGCATTTCTGTTTTTCTGTTCTCCAGTTTGAAAACAAAGCACATGTTAACTCTGGATTTCAGTATGACTTATAGTAACATGTGGTATAAAATGCTTTCTGAGCTGTTTCTGAGCACAGCATGGAAGTTTGTTATTGACTTTTTGCTCACTATGAATGAAGCACAGACCTTTCTAAATTATTAAAGTGCAAGAGATTTCTTCAAGGTACTATTTTAGTATATTTCTCAACTTGGGGCTATTTTCTTTTTACCTGATTCTTTTCACACAAAGTTAAATATCTTGTTAGATTCTAGAGTTTTCTTGTGGAATCGCCTTACAGAATCTCATTAGTATTTTCGATACAAGCATTAAAATATGAAAAATGAACTTCACATCTTTACACATACAGGAGAAATAAATTTCATTCTTCCTGCTACTGAATAAGTTGTATTTTCCAAGCATTGAATAAAGCAGATGTATTTCTGATTTCCATGTTGTTATCTAGAGCCTAGCTTAATTATGATTTTAATAGTATCAAAATGATTAAAGTTAATCTTTTCATTAGGTGAAAATATTGAAATCAGTGGAGGTAAATAGATATGAACTGACACACCTTAATTTTAATGGAATTTGTAGGCCTCAGTTCTTGCATATATGTAGGGACATGGGTAGGAATGTAAGATGAGAGAGCAAATTGTAAAATTCTTTTCATGAGAGAATATGGCTTTAATTTTGAAAAGCCTACCAACTTGCCCGAAGTTAAATGTTAAAATTTCTGCATTTGTTTCTCTTCAAAATGACAATAATTAGGCAACTATTTCAAGAAGGAATAATTAGTAAGCAATATGAAATAGATAACATGTTATGTGGTATCTTATCTTTATGCTAGATTCAGTTTGCTTAATTCCCCTAGGGGAAAGAATAGTTACTCAAAATTCTATCTATAGATGTGTAATGAGTTAATTAATGTCAAGAATTTTACTGCACAAAGACAACAGTTTTATCAATAGATTTACATATTGTACTATACGCTCTTCAAAATATAAGGGATGGTAAGAATTAAAACATTTCAGAGTACATATGTCTTTGTCTTCTAAACTTCTAGCAATGTTTACTTAGTTTTAAAATCTATAGTTTTTTAAAAACCCTGTTGTTTCCATGTACTATTCCTAGGAGAAACAAACTAAATCATACATTTAATTAAAATTAAAAACTTTGATTTTGGGTAATGTGAGGAGATAAATTCAAAATAATGAAATAAACAATTTTCACATGAAAATTGTTCTGTTAGAGAAGAAAACTTTGATTTCTCAAATAAAAGATGAAAGGAAATTCAGTAGACTTCAATGGCTGGTAACTTGAATGTCTGAAAGTTCACATTTCAAACCATATTACTTTTTGAAATAAAAAAATTAATTATTTATTTTAAAATAAAAAATATTATTTTAAAAAATACTCTGGTGAAACAAAACAAAAAAGGATTTTAAAAGTAAAATCAGGATATTGTTTCATAGTCTAGAAATCAGTTTAAATTATTTAAATTGATGGGGAAATCTCAAATTTCTATAAGGATAGGAAATAATGTATTCTGAATCCCACAGACCAAGTGAGGAATCTATTGTTGACATCAGGGCTTGCTCAGAAATTAAGCCACATTATTTGGTGCTGGGCTACATTAGCATCAGTAGATCATGGATCCTTGTATTCTATGGCAGCAGTGTCTCAGGAATTGGTTTCTGGAGGATCACATTCATAGGTTCTGATTCAGTAGCTGCAATATACACATAAAAATTCCCCAGGAAGGGACTCTTCCCCAGGTGATAAATAGTTTTCAGCGGGGCCAGTGATGACATAGATGTATACATACATTTATGTGCAGCGGGGAGGGATAGGGGAAAAGGGAGAAGCAGACTCTCTCCTGAGCATGGATGCCAACACAGGACTCAGATCTCAGGACCATGGGATCATGACCTGAGCTGAAGGCAGATGCTTAATTGACTGAGCCACCCTGGTGCCCTATAGTTTACTTTTTAGTATAAATTTATTTCACAATTGACAAGTGACTTTGCTATGTTTTAGATGATTTACTAGGTCTTACAGGTGATAGTGCTGAGTAGACCCTACAAAGTTTTTAATATAAGAGGAATTAGACAAGAACAATATATCTATAAATAGAGAACAATAATAATTTTGTTCAACCCTTTTTCATTATTGACTGAAACAATGCCTGTCAGAGTAGTGTGTATATATGTATGTGTGTGTTATATATGTGTATGTATATATATATATAGGATGAATATCATAGGAGAATATATATATCATATATCATATATAATAACATTCTAATATATAATATATTATTATATAATATATTATATAATTATATATAATATAATATAATAATATATAATAGTATAATATATAGTATATATAATATATTATATATATTATATAATATTATATATATATATAGGTTTAAATATCATAGGAGAATAAATGTGATCCAGTGTTCAAAGCATGGGTAGTAATATTCGATATTTGCAGAGAGCTTCATGAATCATATCCCTGGATATTGTGATCTGTGGTGCTGGACATGAAACTTGTGATGCATAGTAAGCAGATGTGAGGGATTATGTTTCTTTCTTTTCTCCTGTATTTTTTTCATTCATCATCCAGCAGTTTACTGAACACCTCCCAATGACAAGACTAGAACACAGAAATCTGCCATTAATGAGGTCCCCATATTTTGAAGGAAACAGGCAAATATATAGACAATAACATAGATCATGATAAATGCTATGATAGGTTCTGTGGAAGAGAAAAGGGGAGAGAGGGAGAGTATATGTAATGTGTCAGGGTTGGCGCATCTGATTTTGTTTTCAGAATTAAATTAGGATGAATAGGAATTAGTTTGTTTAAATTTAATCTCTCAGAGTAACATTAATCCTGAGTTCATTTTTTTTAAAATAAGCTTGATTCCAATTCCCCTCTTAACCCTGTCAAATTATATTTTTAATCGTTATACATTCCATGTTGAATGGATACAGTTGTCTACAATGTACTTCACATTTCGTTTTTCCAGCAGCTGCAGCATAACTCCATTAACACTCCATTCCATCCTCTATACTCTTTGCTCGGACCTGCAACTTCTTCATCGTTATTATGTACCTGTCCTAATAGTAAATATGGAACTTATTTTGCTAATCAACCCTCTGTATCTTTGTAAGGCACTGTATAAATGCATGTTTGCTTGGGGCTTTTGCTTTGGCACATGGTGGGAAATTTGATTCAGTTTTCATTTTGCTTGGCATTTCTTTCAGTTGTTCCCTTTTCACTTGCGAGGCCCACCTTCAAGATTTCCCTTATGTATCGTATCTCAAAAGTGTGTGGCAAGCTCCCGTACTGACCCTGTAAACCCATCAGTTTCATTCCAAGCAAGCAGTTTTCTACAGTCTTCAACATCTATACTCCCTGTATCATTATCTGACATACTTATTTGAAAATTTCTCAAGCTAGGGTAAAGGGCTATGTGATATATTTAGCTTTGAGAATAAGAAGCTGAACTGCATGGGGATTCCTAACATGCCCTATAGAGTCAGACTGTCTGTGGTCAAATCACATCTGTTACTTACTCTCTTTGTGAATTAATGCCATTGACCTCTGTGGGCCTCACTTTCCTCATCTGAGTGATAGTAATGATGATAATACTTACACAATAAGGTTCATGCAAAGCTGAGATGTGTTCATATATGTAAAATTCTTGGAATGGCATTTACTAGTATTTGTTACTTATGCACGTGTTCTAACCAGATCACTACTCTCTGTGGAAATTATGGAGATGCTACTGACAATAATAAAGGCTCATATTCAGAGGTGGATTGACATGAAAATCATAAATCTTTTTTTTTTTAAAGATTTTATTTATTTATTTGACAGACAGAGATCACAAGTGGGCAGAGAGGCAGGCAGAGAGAGGAGGAAGCAGACTCAATGCTGAGCAGAGAGCCCAATGTGGGGCTCGATCCCAGGACCTGAGATCATGACCTGAGCCGAAGGCAGAGGCTTTAACCCACTGAGCCACCCAGGCGCCCCGAAAATCATAAATCTTAGTTGTTAGGATCACTCACTTGGACAGGCCCCGTATTGATCATGCATGCATTTTTGATAAAACCTTTCAAAGTAGTGTGGTAACTGCAGTCGGTTGAGACCATTGTCTCTTCCCTCCATGACTTTACCCCTAGTATAATGCCTGTGGATTGGCTAATGGCATTATTGGGATACAGTTAAAGGGAAAGTTGAGATGGGGGCATATGAACTTTGCACTTCATGGGATGTAGCTGCATAGTTTACAACACTTTGCTTTATAGCTAAATGATTATTAGCTCTGTCAGTTATGAAGAGCTTTCAGGAATACTTCTACTCTCCATGATGTAAACCCACCATGGCATCCTTACAGTGCTAGAGGTTGTAATGAAATGGGAACTCATCCTATGGATCTCAACACTAAAAAATATATATGGTAGAGGAGATAGAATATGAAAAACCCAGAAGCTAGTTTGTGGACAACCTTCTATCATAGAACATAAAAAATTGTGTATGTGTATGTGTGGGGGGATTTTGTATCTTATCAATATCTTGTTAAAACCATCAATAATAATATATTAAAACAAATTTCAAAAATCATTCTATTCTTTACAGAAAACATTTCAAAATAATTTTCACATGAAAGGACAATGGAAGAGTATGCAGCCAAAAATGTACAAAAACATTTGTGTTAAGAAATTAATAAAACAGTCTTAGATTTTTAGATTTTGTGGTGTGCATTATTTATCAGCATTTTAACTTTGTAGTTCTGATTATTTTCACATTCTAAGTAAATGACTGAAGTGTATTTAAGTTTGAATTTGTAGTCTTATTTTTCAGTATAATCCTCCAAATTATAGAAATTTTAGTACTTACCAAATCTGAGTCCACCCCAGCTAACATGATGGGTGATTTTATGTGCCAGGGGTTTTTTCCCCTTCACTTTTATTGCAATTTTGCTGACATACAGCACTGTATAAGTTCACAGAATACTGCACAGTGATTTCACTTACAGATATAGACGCACAGATCAGACACAATGCGAAACATGAAACCATAAAACTCCTGGGAGAAAACATAGGCAGTAATCTCTTGGACATCAGTCTTAGAAACATTTTTCTAGGTGTGTCTCCTTAGGCAAGGGAAAAGATAGCAAAAATAAATAACTAGGACAACATCAAAATAAAAAGCTAATGCACAGGGAAAGAAACTATTAACAAAACAAAAAGGCAACCTACTGAATGAGAAAAGATATTGTGAAAAGATAATCACGATAAATTTAACATCCATCATTTCATACAGATGCAAAAAGTTTTTTTTCCTTGTGATGAAAACTTTAAGAATCTACTCTCTCAGCAACTTTCAAACATACCATACAGCAATGTTAACTGTAACCGTCATTACATAACCAGTATACTCATTTATCTTATAGCTGGAAGTTTGTATCTCTTGACTAGCTTCATCTAGTTCCTGCACCCTTAACCTGCCATTTCTGGCAACCACAAATGTGATCCTTTTTCTATAAGTTTGTTTATTTGTTTTAGATTCCACATATAAGTGAAAAAACACACTATTTGTCTTTCTTTTTCTGACTTATTTCACTTAGCATGATGCCGGAAGGTCCATTGTGTTGTCCCATGCAGCAAAATTTCCTTGTTTATTTTTTTTAATGGCTGCATAATAGTCCATTGTATATACCACAAATTCTCCATTCATTCATTTGTTCATTCATTCATGGACACTTAAGTTGTTTCCAGTTCTTGGATATTGTAAATAATGTTGCAGTGAACAAGGGCATGCAAATATAATTTGAAAGTTTTATGGGGTTTCCCTTGCCACCTCTTGCTGTTTTTAAAATTTTCTCTTTAACCTGTACTATTTTAATTATTTTATGTCATGGGTGGCTCTTCTTGGATTTGTCTTGTTTGGAATTCTCTGTGCCTCCTGAAACTGGATGTCTGTTTTCCTCCTCAGGTTAGGAAAGTTTTAAGCTATTATTTTTCAAATAAGTTTTCTGCCCATTTCTCTCCTTCTCCCCTTTCTGGGAGATGTGAATATTTGTTCATTTGATGGTTTTTCCTTTATACTTTTCAGCTTGGGTGCTGTTCCCCTGTTTCCAAATCACTGAGCCATTACTTTGTATCTGATAATCTGTTGTTGGTCCACTCTAATGTATTTTTCACTTTAATTATTGTTATCTTCTACTCTGATTGGAGCTTTTTTCCCCCACCTCTTTGTTGAAATTCTCAGAGTTCTTCCACTCTTTTCTCTTGTTCAGTGAGTATCTTTATAATCATTACTTTAAACTCTTTATCTGGCATATTGCTTATCTCCATTTCAGTTAGTTCTTTGAGATTTTTTTTTCATGTGGAGCATATTCCTCTGTCCCCATTTTGCTTGATTTTGTGTTTGTTTCTGTGAATTAGGTGGAACAGATACTTCTCCTAAATTTGAAGAAATCATCATCCCCTTTGTAGACTGTATGCGCCTGGTGACTTTGGCTAGCTGGCTAGAGCTATGGCTGATGTTGTCTGAAGATTCCAAGGCACTCTGTGATGGGCTGCCCTGGTGGGATGGCTTGAGCTAAGGTGAGTATGGGCCAGGGTGCACCTGGGGCTCTCCACACAGAAGATGCCTTGTTGGGGTGACTGGAGCCAAGGCAGAATGTAGTCCAGGGAGTCCCAGTGTGCTCTGTGTAGGGGGCACCTTGGCAGACAACCGTAGCTGAAGTGGGCATGGTCTGGGTTAGTCCCTCATCTTTCTACATGGGCAGAACCCTGGCAGGGTAGCTGAAGCTGGTGCAGGCGAGAATGTATCAAGGTGCTCAGTGCAGAGGGATGCACTGTCTGGGTCACTAAAGCTGACGCACAACAGGCCAGGAGTTCCTGTGTTACTTCTCACAGAGGCATCTTGCTAGGGCAGTTGGAGCTAAAGCAGGTATACACTAGGAGGTTTTGGAGCACTTCGCACTGGGGATCCCCTAACAAGCTATCTGGAGCTAAAATAGTATGGGGATAGAGTGTTCTGGGGTGCTTTGCACATGGTCCCCCTGGTGCAATGGTTAGAGTTATAGTGAGCATTGAGCAGAGGTGTCCCAGTGTTCACTGCTGTGGGGCTATCTTGGTAACATGGCCAGTGGTATGGGCTAAGGGCTTGGTGCTCACTGAGGTATTAGCTCAGTTAGGGTATCTGGACTCTGCTCCTATACATGCTATCAAGGTGGAGGGAGAATGTAAACCATGGTCCTTGCCAGCCCATCTGACCCAGAAAGTGTTCAAGCAGCTACCCCATCATTTTGTAGGGTTCTGGGGCTAGATACCCTATATTCTAGTTATTGTTTTAAACTGGCTTTTTTTTTCCTCCTGTGCCCCAGGGTATCCAGGGCTGATACGAGCTAAGGGTCCAGGACTCACTGCGATGGTTGGCCAGCTGTGGTGCTCAGGGCAACTCCCTTGCCATTTGTGGCATTCTAGGACTGGATCTTTTAGATGCTAGTGTTATTGTTCTTTTTTTATTGTTTTTTTTTTTTTTTTTTTTTTTATTGAGAGAGAGGAAGAGCATGAGCAGGGGGAGGGGCAGAGGGCAAGGGAGAAGCAGACTGCTGAGCAGGGAGTCTGGCATAGGACTCAGTCCCAGGACCCTGGGATCATGACCTGAGCCAAAGGCAGATGCTTAACCAACTGAGCCATCTAGGAGCCCCATTAGTTGTTCTTTTAAACCAAGGTTGGTTAGTTGGTTTTTCTGTTTTTCTATGCCCCAGGGCAGACAAATCTGCTCATGGCCTTTGAGTACCATCTTTCCCCATGGCAATTCACAGGATTAGTGGTGGGGATTCCTTTCATTACCGTGTCTCTGTCTCTTTCCTCATTCTCTGTGTGTCCTCTCTGTCTTTTGTCGTGTAGCTGTTCTATCAGTCTTCATTCGTCTTCAAGAACAATTGCTCTATACATAGGTATAGATCTGGTGTGTTGGTGAAAAAGGTGAGTTCAGGGTCTTCCCATATTGCCATCTTGGACTGGAACAACTCTCTGATCCTTGGTTTAAGCACTACCCAAGCAGTCATTTATATCCTAGTTAATTCATTCTAAACCTTCACAGTACATTAAATGCACATGGAGAACCTTAAAAAACTTTAATATAAAAGCAATATTTCAGACTAAATCAGACTTTCTGGAGGTAGAACTGAGCTATCAATATATTTTAAGAGTGTGGCAGGTTTGAGAACCAATGGCTTGGTTGAAAAATCTCTTCTTGATTTCAGGTAAAAATCAGGACTGTTTCCCTGAGAAGGGAGAAAGCACCCAGGATTGTTTTTTTTTTTTTTAATATACAAAGTACAAAACCAGGCATTTCCAAAAAAGGGAGCTCTGCTTTGTAATAGTAAAATGACTAGAGGTAGAAATGTGAATTCTGACCCTGTTAGTCTACCAGTTATGTGAACTCACAGAAATTATTAAATTCTGTATAATCTCAAGATCCTTATTTATGAGTTAAATATATACCCTGTGGTTTGTTATCAAGATAGAGATATCAAATGTGAAGTAACTGTTAAATTAACAGTTATTGTGATTATTTTAAATTATAAAGCTTTATATCACTTAGTTGTTGCTTCAAGGCAGTTGTAATTCTTAACTGCATACAGTTGTATATTACTCTCTAATTGTGGAATTCTTTAAGGGATAGGACACTTTTGCCTTATTAGAATCATAGTCCTCCTTAAAGAGCTTGATTCTGAATAACACTTAAAATATTGAATTGGTAAATAAAAGTGTTCTATAGATTAATTTCATTGGTATAAAACAGAAGGATGACACCATGTTATATATTTCTTTTGTGCTTTCCTATAGTCTTGTTTTCTCTTACTTCATAACAATGTAATAACAATAATAGTCTTCTCTGAGTCAGGTACTATTCTAAGAAGTTTATACAATTAGTACTTGCAGTCCTATGATTTATGTATTATATTATTTTACAGATAAGAAAGGTGAAGAACAGAGATGTTAAGTCATTTGCCCATTTCAGACAGCTAGAAAGCTGTTGCTTTGGGATTTGAGTTTAAGAAAATAGACTTGAGAACAAATTGTAATTATCATTTTACCTGTGAAAAAGTAGCCATGGCCATTTCTGTGAACCACTGGAAGTCCTTGAACCTACTGTTAATCTATTAAAGTTTCATACAAGTTTCATCCTCTCAGTTTCTTGAGAACTAGTCCTAATTCTGAGGAGAAACAAATAAAAAAAGACATTGTTTAAAGAAATATAGAGATATGACCATTATATTTGTTTGAAAAATTACTTTTTACTTTGCAAAATGATGTTATTAATTTCTATTTGGCTTAGACAAAAGCACATGGACTCAAATCAATACAGCTATTATTTCTGTTATATTCAGATACTCTGCTGGAAGCAATGATAAATTTAGACTTTTCCTCTTTAATATTATGTCACAGTTCATTAGAGATTTAACAGTCATATTTAAGAGTTTTTACATTGGAACATTAGGTTTTATTTATTAAAAAGAAATGCCCATTACTTATAAGACATTTACTAAATAAGAGCTCACAGAGTTTTATTTTCTCCTAAAAAGTAGTGATAGGAAGATATATGAAATGGATTAGGCAGTGTGATTTTCCTTAAAACTCTTTAAAAGATAAAAATCAGGTTAAGATAAAACTTCTCTGGACAACCACCAAACTAAAGAAAACACCAGATGTACTTCTAACCTTTAATATATAATGAGAAAAATATCTTCCATCTGAAGTTATTTTTAGATGGATAAGTTAAAAGGTTGATTGCCTTTTAAATTGTAGGTATTTTTTCCATTACTATATTTATAATAATTTTTAACTTAGTTATAAGTCCATCTCAGCTTTATTAGTTTTGGGTTATATGGATATATGCAAATAAAAAGATTATAGAAATGCAAAAATATTTTCATGTATCTCAGCAGAACACAATTGGAATTCCAAGAAATGTTGAGGAAATTGTTGCCATTCCTAATAATATAAATACTTTTGTCCAAGATGGATGGCACATAATTTCGGTGAGGAGCCAATGGCCTATGTGAGATTTGGGGAAATAAAATGCCCAATCTCTCTCCTTCCTATAGCAGATGTTTCTCTGCTAATATTGAAATAAACATTTCCCTTGGAAACATCTGTCAGAGTAACAGGTCTATAATTGAAATGAGCATTGAGGATATTAGGATGTGCCAATTTAAAAAATGCTCACTTGCTGAAAAAATTATTTAAAAATAAGACTTTGAGGCACATTTAAATGTATAAATTTCAACTATAAATCCCAGTTTTAACAATATCTATCATGAAATGTGTAGAGTATTGTACAACATTATATGTAAGCAGCTGCTTTTATGTGATATTTAACTTGAAATACTGAATATATCTATTTATGGTTCCCGTTTGTGCACCTTGCCAAACTATATGGCTAGTCTTTTAATTTGCATTATTTTGATTTATTCCAACAAAACAAAAACACTGTCTATGAACACTGTCTATGTCTATGAAGAGAGATATTTAATATTGTGGAAAGTAGGCTTTTAAATGAAGAGTCCTTTTGTGCAGATATAACATGGGGCTATATCTTCATAGAGGCCCAAACTAGAAATAAATATACTTTCCAAAATATCAATAACAAAACCAAAACACTGTATGTTTTCTTAGAAGTTGAATTATATGATGGATAAAACTAAAGAACCTGACTCCTTCAACCAGTTCAATGTGTTGATCTCATTCATCCTCTTGGCAAAAATAGTGAGTGGGATTAATATTTACAAAGATTAATTTAATATTGATATACTTGGAAAAAATTACATTTACTCTTTCTCCATAGGTACCACAGCATTTTAAGATGCAATTTTAAACTTTGGCTTTTTCATATATACCCATATCATTAAGTTTTTATGGTTATTTCTATGCTGCTGTCCAGGTTCACATCACATTTCCTCATCTCTCAATGAAGTAAACTGGGACAGAATCTGTGTGTTTACCTTTTATTCTAAGGCACGCTAGTAGATTGTATTTTCAAGTCTCCTTACAGTTTTACAAGGAAGGTGGAAAAGTTGATTAATGAATGTCACTTCAAGGTTTAGCTTTCAAAATTCTTCTTTACATAGTACTCGACACTGCTAACCTTTTTCAGTAAACGAATGGAGATACTGGATGAGGTCTGAGCAGGAAGACGTAAAGAACCTGCTCCTTGAATAATCACCTAAAGTGTTTGCCAACAGGAATATTTTGGAGCAAGGAATACACTTATTATATGTTGCTTCTGACATTTTCAGATATGTTATTACAGCAGCTAGCATTATGTACTCTATTTCAGGTAGAATAAATAAAATAATAATTATCACCATAATCTTTATCTGCAAAATATGTCATTTCAATTTCTAAAGTCTCAGAAGAGAATCTTAATATTTGTTTCCAATCAGTTCTCATTTGCAATATTCTGGTTTTTCTGTTAATGGTATCATTATTCTAGAAGTTAGTTTCAAAAAGAAAATATGATGCAACCTCTAGTTTTGGATTTTAGTGAGATTGAGAACAGGGGCATTTCAAAATCTGACCACAGAAGAATTAACTCTTCTATAAATATTTGATACATTCAGTTGTTGTACTTTAGAGGATATGATTTGGCAACAAATTCAAATTCTTTATCATAATATTTACACTACAGTATATCACTTTAGAATTTGGAAAGGCAGCTAGCTAAGGCTGGAACAAGCTACTCGATATTTTAGCATACCATAATATGAAATAATTGAGATTATTGTATTAGTTCATTTTCATCAGAATTCATCAGAATAATTTACTAGTATCATTATGAAAACTATCTAGATACTCAGTTCCTGAATTCCTGGTAGTGATCACTCATATGGTTATCATTGGGTGGTAAGATAATAAGAAAAACCTCCAATCACAAATGAGTCATGCCACCTCTCCACATGTGGACAATGTGTGTGTCATTCTTTCTCTCTCTATCTCTCGCTCTTGAAAACAATCAAAAGAATAGCTCTAGACATGTGTATTACAAAGGGCTGGTAAGTTTCTGCCACTGTGGCAAGGCTGGTAGCTGGGCTACAGTTGTTAGAATGCCAAATCTCAGACATGACATGATTAAATCCAGTATCTTATCATTTGTTATAGTAAATTCGCAAAGCAGTCTGATTACAGCATGTCCTGTCTTCATGGTGGTATACATGTTATACATTTGCTATAAAATTACTAGTGTGAATTTGTAACCAAAGCATATTTTTACAAAGTAATTGTTTCCTTTACATCTTAAAAAAACGGATTTATATATTATAATCCTATTGGTAAAAGTCATGATATTAATTGGACTACTCACTATTATACTGTAACTTTTTTGCTTTCTTATTTAACTATAATTTCATTTTTTCTTCATGCTTATAGTAAAATTTTCCTAAGATGCAGAAATCACTTATTTAAAATTATACTCTTCGAATAACATTTAGGAGAAGTATTCATTAATTTATTTCTGGAATACAAATATTGGAGTTGTTTAATATGTACATATTAACAAGTTTACAAAAAATAGATTCTGTCGCTTTAGGATATAATAGAAGAAATATTTAGAGTTACAGGTCATTAAAATAACTTGGCCAAGAAAATATATAGAAACATTTTAAGAAAATATATCAACTCATTTTATTTGTCTCTGCATACCAAATTAATGGGCAATAGAACACATTTATCAAACTCCCTTGACAAGGTGTAATACATGAAATGAATCATTAAAATTTGGTTGTGAATCTGCTGTTTTATATGGCTCTTTGTTATGAATACTAGTGTATTTGCTATAAATATTCTTTTAGTCCTTTTCTACATAAGAAAAACACATCTAAAGTTTGACTTCTATTTTTCCTTTGAGACGGTTTTCCTTCTTTATTTTGTCTTTGTATTTAAATGTAGTCAACCCTGATTAATTGATAGAAAATCTGTGAATTTTTGTAGTTCACTGAGAGGTGATCATGGAATGAAACTTTGGGGTCCTATTTACCAAATTAGCCAGAAACACATCTGTGAACAGAGTCTGTTTTAAACTCAAAACACATTTTAATGGAGGTTTACCCCAAATCCTGCCATTTAGTTTTTAGATGGACATTTCCTGTTACACTGAGAAAGTTCTGTATTTGCCTCCTTACCTGCAGACACATTCCTGCTCTCACTCCTATGGACTGTGCTGTCTTCAAAAGTATTCTTTCTCTTAAATCACTAATTCCTCCTGATTTTTCTCACCAGGCTTGCCTTTCCCCTCCACCCCAGCATGATATATCCAACTCTCTTCTCATACTTGGATAAAAAGATTAACATGTCAAAATTGACTTTAGTGTCCTTTTCCAAGCCTACTGTTGCCACACTGATCCCCATTTCAATAAAAGACATCATAAAGTATTTGGTTTTTCAGCCTCTAAACCTGTAAGTCGTCCTTGTGTCCTTATTCTATCATACTTTATATCAATTCCATACATTAATTCTGTTAGTTGTACCTTTAAAATACATCAGTAATCAGACATTCCTTTTTATGTCTTCTACTGTCACTCTCATCCAAATTACCACCTACTCTTGTTTTGACTTCTGCACCAGACTCCTAAATGGTCTTACCATTTTTTTAGCCTCTTCACACAGCAGCTGAGCAAATCATGTCAATCCGCATACTGAAAAAACTTCCAATGAGTGCATATAAAATTTAGAATGAAATCCGACCTTCTGGAGATGTCCTCAGGGCTCTGCATAATGTATTGTGGCCATTGTTTCTGTTTTATCACCTATTCCCCGCCCCCCTCCTTTTTCCCCCCACCCCCCCCCCCCCCCCCCCCCCCCCCAACTCTGCTGCAGCCACTCTGGTCTTCTTACTATTTTATGAAATGTTCAAGCTTGGTCCATCCCAGGGATTATGCATTTATAGCATTTACATATTCTCTTTGCTAGAACATTATCTTCAAACTGAAGACTTCTTGCTAAATTTCATTCATTTTCCTGTTTAAATATTACCCTTTCCTGGGTGCCTTGGTATCTCAGTCAGTAAAGCGACTACCTTTGGCTGTGGCCATGATCCCAGAGTCCTGGGATCGAGTCCCACATTGGGCTCCTTGCTCCTCAAGGATTCTGCTTCTCCCTCTACCCCGCCTCCCACTCATTCTGTCAATCTACCACCCCATAAATAAATTAATAAATAAAAATTTTTAAATAATTAATTAATATTCCCCTTTGCTGCTCATCTCATTCTCCAACCCCAGTCATTATCTAACTCCTTACACAGACTTTCTTTTCTTAATAGCTCTTACCACTACCTAGAATTACACAATATTTAGGTTTTATTATCTGTCTTCTCTGTAAAGGCATCCAGAACATGTCACCCTAAAGTATGACATTTTGATGTATTATTTTGAGCTAGTCTCTTGAGAAAAAGCAGGTACAAGAAGGCCCTACAACCTGCCTTTTTCTTCCTGAAAGCAAGAGATAATACCACAAGGAAGTAAGGCATTCTTATCATCAGAGATAGGGAATAATGGTTGAAAAATCTGTACAAACCAACTGCATGAAGTTAACCCTTACATGCCTATTTAACTTCAATTTACTGCCTCTAACCCAGCTCCTTTGTCTTGTCACTTCTTCACCAACTTATTATTTGTCTAAGATATAAAAGGTTTCTGCCTGAGTCACTTCTTCAAGTCTTTATTCTCCATGAAGGTGCCTATGAATATGTCAAAAATTTACTAAAACTTGTGTGCCTTTTCTCCTGTTTCACTCTCTTACAATAGTTTAATTCTTAGGCTCAGATGGAGACCCAAAGAGGTTGGATATTTCTTCCTCCCTTACTTCTGTTAGAATTTAACTCTATCAAGCAGGGTCTCTGCCTTGTTGACTGTAGTATTTTCATTGTCTACACAGTTTCAATAAATGCTGAATAAATAAGTGACTAAACCATAAATTAAAGTTCATATCTTTTTTATCATAAGTAGTTGATGATGATCCTTTTACTTATTTCAATTTACGTCCAATATATTTTTCTGCTTTTGAGCCACTTAAGCACCAGGAAGGGACCTAGAGTACACTGCTCAATTTTTTTAATGGTTTCTCTCTTAACTAACTGTGTGGATCTGCTTCTAGCCCACCCCTTTGCCTTAGCTACTAACTACCTTTCTTACATGAGAGAGTTAACGTGATTGAGCATCATACATAGCAGTAATCCTTAAACTTTAGATTGTATCCAAATCACCTGAAAGTGTATTAAAACAAAAATGGCAGGGCTTGAACCCCAGAGTCTCTCCCTTAGTAGGTCCTAGGGTGTGGTTAGGAAATTTGTAATCCTAATTAGTCCTCAAGTATTGATGATTTTGCCAATCTAGGGACCACAGTTTGAGGATCACATAGCTGTAAGAATGGATGATGGTCATCGTCTTTTGTTGACTTCTTTCCAGATAGACCTAGGCAAACTGGTGTGAAAGTTTTCTGTGGAATAGGATAAGGAATGGAGTCTGGTGCTCTGCTAGCTGGGTATACTTGCTGGAAAAGTAAGCATCTGTGATGGGAAATTGAAGTTTTCTGGGCAGTATTTCAAACTAAAATTTGAAAAAGTGAGGAAGAAGAGGTAATAATGAAAAAGGTAGAGATAAAAAGACAAAGAGAAGAACAGGAAGGAGGAGGAAAAAGAAGGGAGGGAATTTGGAACAATTGAGATGCTGACATATTTAGAGATTCTGAAAATATAGAGTGCCTGAAGGAACCAGCTAAAACTGATTTTGAGAATATTGTGTTTCCAGTACACGTTCCTTTGGTGTGTATTGATTCAGATTTAGAATTGTATGGGGACATGAGAAAGGCAATAAAGAAGCTAACACAAAGTAGAGATCCCTCATTTCCATCATATTTAGAGATTTTCATATGATTGTTGGGTTCCTATAATCAAGATCTGTTATAAGGCTCCTTGGATTGTCTTAATAAAGTACCATAAACTTGGTGGCTGAAACAACAGAAGTTTGTTCTATCACAGTTCTGCAGGCTAGAAGTCCAAAATCAAGGTGTCAGTGAGGTCATGCTTTTTCTGAAGGGTCCAGGGTAGGATCCTTTGCCTTTTCTTAGCTTTGAGAGGTGGCCTGCAAACTTTGGTGTCTCCTAACTACTGTCCAATCTGTTTCTAAGATCACACGGCATTCTCCTTGCATCATCCATTTTTTTTCATGTTGTTTCTGCATCTTCTATTGGTGTTTTTGTGAAAGTTAAGTCTTAAAGCAAAACTACTTTGGTAAAATATTTTAAGTGGAGAAGGATTTGAGTCTTCCTTTTGGCTGTGATTCCCCCAAAAATGTACTCTTTGCAATTAATCATTTGTGATCTACTTGTTACTATCCTCATGTTGCCTCACCTGTCTTTGTGTTCTTTACCGTTTCGTTAATCTAAAATTGAGGGTTTCTAATTCTTTATCACAACTCTTCAGTCAGGCATAAAGTCTCAGTTGTCAAAATTATTAACCTATTGGGTTTTGATGGGAATGTGTAAACTTGTCATATCTCAGGGATTATGAATAACCCAAAGATTATATAAATATAATGATTGTTAGGCATTTTTTAGAATTCTAAGTGTTTTATACATTAAGAAGCTGATTTAATTTATCTATTTGAAATGAAAAAATGAAATAATGCCCCCCACCCCAGCTTTTTATTGTAATTCCAGTGTGGTTTTAATAGCTATATGGAAGGACAAGAAAATCAATTACTCAATAAATGGAATGGGCAAATATAATTCTACATTTGAGAGATGTTTTGGTATTCTTTGGACAGCACTGTGTAGGGATTGTCCACTTTATTGCCTACCTTGTTTATCACTTTTATTTCTACCCTCTTTATGTACTCTAATTCATGTAAAACAAGGATATAATTTTTATTTTGTTAAAATATGACTTTATTTTCCAGATTTTGCATCTCATGTATGTTTAGAAAGAAAGGCCTGTCTATGAAAATTCCTGAGTTTAATGAACTTATATTGGGCAAAAATGATTCTTAATGTTAGACTTTTTTCATTAAGGCAATAAAATCAGTATAAGATACTTTGAATGGCTCCTGGTTTCTATCAAATCTTACTGATTTTTCTTTTTCACTCAATGAAAATGTTTTAGGGGCACCTGGGTGGCTCAGTGGGTTAAAGCCTCTGCCTTCGGCTCAGGTCATGATCTCAGGGTCCTGGGATCAAGTCCCACATTGGGCTCTCTGCTCAGTGGGGAGCCTGCTTCCCCCTTTCTCTCTGCCTGCCTCTCTGCCTACTTGTGATCTCTGTCTGTCAAATAAATAAATAAAATCTTTAAAAAAAAAGAAAAAAAAAAGAAAATGTTTTATATTTTGCTGAAGTTTTTCTGAGCAGAGCCATTTGAGAGCTATGGAACGCCCCTCATATGTCAGAGCTTCTTTATAGCCATATTTAGTAATAACAGGTTCATTGAAGAGTCTGAGCTTTATGGAATACACTCTTCAAAAGGATTTATTTTCTCTAATCAATGCCCCCAACTGTGTAATCTCAATTTTCCTTCCCTGTTGGGTAGCAGATCTCTTAATGATGTCTTGGGCAGATTCCATCACATCTCTCTACTTTATTAAAAAAGTCTAGTTTACAACTCCAATCTCATATCCTCTCCACATTATAAGACAAGCCTCGTTTGGGGCCTAGGAACTTGAAAAGAAGTGTGATCTGCTCTCTCATTTCCTCACTATCACCAGGAGTCAAATGGAAGGTCATAGTGTGTCTCTCTGGGACATATCCCTAACTTCTGTCTGATGCTTTTATGTTTTCTATCTGCTCTGGGAAGAGATATAGAGTAAAGGGACAAGAGTCTCTTTGTTTTATTTGACTTGAAAGAATGATATTGTTTCTTTTACTGTCAACTGCCTTATTCTCTCAGAAAATGCTGATAGGCCATCACATTTCTGGATGACATGATCTCTAACTTAGAATTCCTGTTGGTAATATCTGCAGTGTAAATTTTTCTTATTTTTTATATATATATTCATTTAACACTTATTTCACTCTTACCCATACTATAACATATTCTGTATGGCTTACAAATATTTATTAATTACCTAAAAATCATATGAAGTAGGTACTGCTATTATTTCAATAGGGAAACTGAGCCATAATGAAACTGAACAAATTGGGCAAGTTTGCATATCTAGTAATTAACTGACTTTGGATTTGAACCCAGGCAGTCTAGCTCTAATGCTCTTAACTAGTATATTAGGCTGTCTTCAAGTAGTTGTCTCTGGCTTGAGACAACTATTTAATAGAAAATTGGTAATAATGGTTTAGGGCCCAAAGTTTTCAAGAGTAGAGAGATAATTTTATAGGTTTGGAGTAATTTTTTTTTCTTTTTGAATTATGAAAGTAGATGATCTCTGAAGGGAAGGGCCCAACTGGGGAAGACAGTAGTATTTAGCAAACATGAAGGACACCAGAGAAGATTTTAAAGACAAATCAGAAGATTTAGTGTCTACACTTACAGAAACATGGAGCTCCTTAGCAAGCCAATAGCTGGGTGTCCATTCTAACCTCACTATAAGTGGCTGTTCCTCATTTATTCAAAGAAGTGGCTAAATATTTGCATGGGGGTTATGTTAGAATGTTGGAAAAAGACAATGCCTCAGTTTGCATAAACTTCAGTAAAACGGAAGACTTAGAGTTAAGAAAACCCACCTCCATAAAACATTATCATTGCAGGGTGAGTCAGAGCAGAGTTTCTCTCAGACTCAGGCAGTTTAATTAATCATATGCCTAAGATTAGTCTTAGAAATTCATTTTTCTTCACATATTCAATGACATTTTAGAGTTCTTTATGTATTGGCATCTTGGGTAAGTAACTATCTGTCTGGTCTAAGTTTGCATTGAACTCTGATCACTGGAGGGGTCTAAGTTTGCATTGAACTCTGATCACTGGAGGCAAAGATGGAAGAGTTTCAAATGGAAATGAACAGCTGTAAAATGTTCAAATATGTCCAGTGGATCAAGAATTGGGAAATTAGATACTGTAATTAGAAGGTCATTCTGGTTTTGCAAGAGAAAACTAGGGTCATTCATTTCCCAGCTGTACTGCATGCCATTGTTAAAATTTGACATTTCAATATCTGATTCATTTTGGATTTTTTCTAATATATATGACATACAGGTCCAAATATATTTTTGTATTGATGATTGCCCAGTTTTCCCAAAATCTTGTATAGAATGGGCTGTTTTTTCTCTTCCTAATTTGATATCCAAACATTTTCATAAATGAAATACATGTGTACCTGTATATGAGATACATGTGTATCTGTATATGTATATATGTGTGTATATGTGTATGTGTATATTATATCTATCTATCTATCTATATATCTATATATATCTTTGTGATGTTCTACTCTACTGGTCTATTAATACACTATCTTGTATCAATTGTGGAAGCTTTATAGTGTATGTTAATAGTAGGGGCTATTTACCTCATTGTCCTTTCTTTAAAAATGCTTCTTGGCTATTTCTGTCTGTTTGTTTTCCATATGATCTCTAGAATAACATGTTTAGTTCAAAAAATCATTTTTTAATTGACATCACATTATAAATTGTTTAATCTTCTTCTTTAATGAGTGTTTTAAAGTCTCCTGTCAAAAACTTTGTTCACTTCCTGTTAAGCTTATTTGTAGATACTATCTTTTTCCCCCCTCATAAATAGTTTTTTTTTTTCTATTCTAATTTTATATCCTTTTTGCTGGTTGCTGTTGGTGCTTATAAATTGAATTGCTGATTCTTTATGGATTTTGACCAACAAAATAATCCTTCAAAATGGTTCAAACTATTTTTTTGAAACCCAATCATGTATGCACATTAATATTTTATCCTAGACTCTGTTATTTTCTTGTACAATAATTTTTGCTGATTCTATTGTGTTTTACAGGTATGTAATTATATAATCTAGAAATAGTAAGGCAGCCTTATATCCAAATTTTATATGTCTAGTTTCTTTTTTGGATCAAACCATTTTAGCCAGTAACTTAAATATCATTTAAAATACTAATGTGATAGAGGACACCTTTTATCTTGTCCCATATTCTGCTAGGAAAAATTTTTAGTGGTTTTCCATTAAGCTTTTTGGCCTGAGATAAATATATTTTGTCATGTTAAAAAAGAATCTATAAATTTCTATATGTTGACTATTTTTATATTTGATTAATATCTATGGACATTATGTCATTTCTCCTTAGGCTTATAGACATGTTGTTATATTAATAGCATATTTAATTTTGAACAGAACAGTCTTTATATCTGGAATAAAAATCTCTTGAAAATGATAGATTATTTCTGCAATTATTTGTGAAAATCTGTTTGTGAATATTTTATAATTGATGTCTCAGTAATTTATAAATGATTCGGATCTGTAGTAGCTTTATGCAGTGCTTGACAGGTTTGAGTACCTGTGTTATGCTAGCTTTGAAAAAAAATTATTATTATTTTTAAGTCTAAGGTCTAGATGAGTTTACATAGCCTGGAAGTGATTTACTAGTTAAGGATTTTATTTATCATGTAAAACCATCAGGGCATACCACTTTTGAGGTGAGATTTCATTTTACCAACATTATTTATTGTGCAGCAATTGCCATGTTTAGGGTTTTATTGCAAATATAGTTTCCATTTTTTTTTTTAAAGATTTTATTTATTTATTAGTTAGAGAGAGAGGGAGCACAGGCAGACAGAGAGGCAGGCAGAGGCAGAGGGAGGAGCAGGCTCCCTGCCGAGCAAGGAGCCCGGTGTGGGACTCGATCCCAGGATGCTGGGATCATGACCTGAGCCGAAGGCAGCCGCTTAAACAACTGAGCCACCCAGGCATCCCTAGTTTCCATTCTAGAAATTTTTTCATTTGATCCAAGTTTTATTTTATTTTTTTAAGATTTTATTTATCTTTTTTAAGAGAAAGATAAAGAGAGCACAAGGAGGGTGGAGGGGCAGAGGTAGAGAGAGAAGCAGACTACTCACTGAGCAGGGAGCCCAGTGCAAGGCTGGATCCCAGAGCCCAAGGATCATGACCTGACCCAAAGACTTAACTGACTAGGCACCTAGGCACCCCTTGATCCAGGTATTAAATCTGTGTTTTTTAAAAAAAAAGGATATTTGTGGTTTTTCTAACTTTCTCACTTTTTGGTTTTTATTCCATGTTTTAAAGTTGTATATATTCTATATTCTTTTATAATATAATATAATATAATATAATATAATATAATATAATTATACATACATATAATAACAATATGGTTATTTTGAAAACTAGCTTTTAGGTTTTATGCCTTTTTTTAGGTTTATAAATAATTTCAGCTTTTATCATTAATAATTATTCCCAAATTTTTCCTTTGGTTTAATTTTTGCTTTTTGAACTTGATTTTGAATCAAGCAGTGTGTTTTCTTTTTATTGATATAAAATTTATAGCTGTGAGTTATTTTTTAATATAGCTTTAGCTGTATCCTATAGGTTTCACTATAGAATGTCTTTAAACATTTTCTAGATTTTAAAATATTTTGATCTGACTTGCTTCTTTACTAGAACACTGTTTAAGGAAGAATTTATTAATTTTAATTTGGTAGGATATCTTGGTTTTCTGATTTTTATATTGAAAGATTTAGTTTTCCTTTTCTTTAATCAGATAATAGTATCTGGACAACATATTTTGAGATTTATGGAGTTTTGTGTGGTTTTTTTTGTAGTGGAGTTGCTGGTCATGTTTATCATTTTATGAATATGTAAGGAATATTTTTTACATGTGGAATTCAAGATATTTCAATGAGGCCTAGCATATTCATTGTTTCTTAGCTCTCTGTCTTTACTTTTGATTATTATTTGCCCTGGTATTATTTACCCACCGAAATTTCTGGGCTAACAAAATGAATTGCTTCCTCACACTAGAAGTTTTCTAATAATCCTTTTCTTCCTTCTTTAGTTCTAGCATACTGACTTTGTTATTAGTGTATAATATTCCAAACTATTGTAACTTCACTGTTAATAGCCTTCTTTAACATTATAAATTGCCTTTCTGATCTCTCACAATGGTTTTTGACATATTCAACTTTTTTCTCTAAGTTTATTGAGGAATAATTGACAAATACAATTATATACTTAAAGTGTGCAATGTGATGATTTGATACAGATATACATTATGAAATAATTATCAAGATCAAAGTAATGAACACATCCATCATCTCATATAGTTTACTTTTTTATGTGATGTGAGCACTTAAGACCTATTCACAGCAATTTTCAAGTATACTGTACTATTATTAACTGTAGTCACCATGCTGACCATTAGATCCCAGAACTTATTCTTCTTATAATTGAAAATTTGTACCATTGAACAGTATCTCCCATTTTTTCCTCCAACCACCATTCTATTATGTTTCTTGGCTTTTTCCTTCTTTTTTTCTCTCTTTCTTTCGTTTTTGTTTTTTTTAGATTTAACGTATAAGTGATATCATACAGTGTTGTTGTTTTGTTTTTGTTTTTTTCCCCTGTGTGGCTTATTTCACTTAACATAATGCCCTCTAGGCTTACTCATATTATTGCAAGAGGCAGGGTTTCATTTTTTATGACTGAATGATATTTCATTGTATGAATGCCCTACCTTTTTCTTTTTTATTTTTTAAAGATTTTATTTATTTATTTGAACAGACAGATCACAATTAGGCAGAGAGGCAGGCAGAGAGAGAGGAGGAAGCAGGCTCCCGCTGAGCAGAGAGCCTGATGTGGGGCTCGATCCCAGGACCCTGGGATCATGACCTGAGCTGAAGGCAGAGGCTTTAACTCACTGAGCCACCCAGGCGCCCCAATGCCCTACCTTCTTTATCCACTTATCTGTTGAAGGGCTAAAATTAAGGTTATTTCCATATCTTGGCTATTGTGATTAATGCTGCAGCAGACCTGAGAATGGAGATATTTCTGAAATAGTTTTTTCATATTTTAGGAGCAGGTTGGCTGGATACTAAGTTTTAATTTTTTGAGGAATTTCCATGCTTTTTTTCATAATGGCTACACCAATTAACATCACCATCAATCATATATAAAGATTCCTTTCATGATAATTACACTCTTAGTCCTCTTCACCTACTTTACCCTTCCCTCTCAGGCACACCTCCCCTCTGTTGTGTTTTATTTTTATTTTTTTCTATTTTTTTATGTTATGTTTTATTTTTAAAAAGTACCCTCAGTTAAAGTTATTTTTTCCACAAGAACATTTTTTGCTTGAAGAATACTTGGTTCTAAAAGATACATGTAAAACATTCCATCCAAGAAAAATAGAACACACATTTTCTTCAAATACACACAGAATTTCCTGATTAAGTCACATAAAAGGAAACAACAAATATTACAAATTTAAGAAGATTGAAATCATACTAAGTATAATCTCCAGCTATAAGGGTACAAAACTAGAGATCAACAATTATACAAAGCTGGAAAACCTACAATCTAAATATTAAATGTTTAATATGTAAATATTAAATGACACTACTACACAAGCAGTGGGTTAAATAAATCAAATGGCAAGTCAAAATATGTTTCAAAACAAAAGAAAAATACAATGTTTTTTGGTGGAATGTTCTGCAAATGTCTAAGTTTGTCTAGTCTAATTGTGTGGTCAGAGTCCAACGTTTCCATGTTATTTTCCTGTCTGGATGATTTACCCATTGAATAAGTAGAAATATTGAAGTCCCCTGCTATTTCTGTACTAATGTCTCTTTCTCCATTGACTATAACATTTGTTTTACAAAGTAGTTTCTTCTGTGTTGGAGGCATAAATATTTACAAATATTATATCCTCTTTTGGATTGACAAGGTAATTATAAAAAAATATAAAGTAAAAAGAAAATATAAAAGAAAAATAAGGTAATTATATAATTACCTTATTTGTCTCATTATAGCACTCATCTTTAAGTCTAATTTGTCTGATATAAGTATAATTACCCCAGCTTTCTTTTGGTTTCCATTTGCAACGAACACCCTTTCAGTCCTTTCACTTTCAATCTGTTTGTTTAGGTCTGAAGTGAACCTCATGTAGGCAGCAAATAACTGGTGTTTTTTAATGCATTCAGCCACTCTATATTTTGTTTTTGTTTTTGTTTTGATTGAGGATGATAAATACGGACTTATTGCCAATATATTTTTTATTGTTCAGTGGCTTTGTAGTTTCTTCCTCCCTTTTTTCTCTTGCCCTCTTTCCTTACAATTTGTTGATTTTCTTAGTTGGTAAACTTAAATTTTTGTGTTTTGTGTATTTACTATAAGTTTTTGATTTGTGGTTATCATGAGAAGTACACAGACTATCTTAGAGTTATAACAGTGTATTTTAAGCTGATAACAATTTATATTTAAATGCATTCTAAAGAGGCGCCTGGGTGGCTCAGTTGTTAAACACCTCCCTTTGGCTCAGGTCAGGATCCCAGGGTCCTGGGATAGACCCCCCCACCTCAATCTGGCTTCATGCTCAGCGGGAAGCCTGCTTCTCTCCCTCCCACTCCCCCTGCTTGTATTCCCTTTCTCCTCGTGTCTCTCTCTGTCAGATAAATAAAATCTTAAAAAAAAATAAATGCATTCTAAAGATACATTTTTATTGTCCCACTTAGGTTTTATATCGATATACATTTTTCTTGTGTATCCATTAATAACATCATAGTTTTACTATCTTTGTCTTTTAACCTTCATATTGATTTATAGGTGATTAACCTTCCACCCAGGCCATCATTAGACTCTTCTAAAATAACTATATATTTAGTTTTATCAATGAGATTTATACTTTTATGTTTTTCTCTACTAATTAGTGTTCTTTTATTTCAGATTACAGAAGTCCTTTGATGATTTCTTGTAAGGCTGGTCTAATGATGAACTCCTTTAGTTTTTGCTTATTTGCTTGTTTTGCTCCTTTATTGTGATTGACAGTTCTTCCCAGTAGAATGTTCTTGTATGGCTTTTTTTTTTCCCTTCCTTTCCACACTCTGAGTATAATGTGCCACTCTCTTCTGGCCTGCAAATTTTTGCCCCCCCCCCCCCCCCCGCCCAAATCTATTCATAGTCTTATGGGGGTTCCCTTGTTCTTTCTCTTGCTGATTTTAAGATTCTCTCTTGGTACTTAACTTTGACATTTTAATTATAATATATCTTGGATTTATGTATCTATTGTACCTTGGAAATGATAGCCTTTGGATTTATCTTATTTGGAACACTATGGGCTTCCTGGAACTGATAGCTGTTTTCTTCCCCAGGTTAGGAAAGTTTTTAGCGATTATTTCTTCAAATAAACTTTAAGACCTTTCTCTCTCTCTCTCCTTCTTCAATCCCTATAATATGATTATTGGTCTGCCTGATGTTGTGATCTCCTTGAAGTTCTTCAAGCTATCTTCACTCATTTTCATTCATTCCTCCTCCTCCTCCCCCTCCCCTTCCCCCCTCCTCCCCCTCCCCCTTCTTTTTTTCTAGGTAAAAGATTAGATAAAACATTAGATAAAACATTCACTTTTCTTTGTCTTAAATTAGTAGCCCTGTAGAGATGAACTTAGTTATTGAATCCTGCCCTTGCTCTTGGTTATCTCTCAAACCTGTAATTTTCCAAGCAACCTTTTTTTTCTCTTAGTGGTTTCCATAGTTGAGTGTGTGCCAAAACCTCTCCATGGTGCAAGGATGAGCATCTCAGCACTTAGATGCAGGCTGGTTGTAATCTGGCAGCAGCTTTTGAAAGATGCATGTATACCTTTTTCAGGCAAAGACTGGAACACTGGCTTTCTTTCTGCTCCCTCTGCACTGAGCTCTGGGGGCAGGCGGGAGGGAGCCAGTTAAGAACTGGTCCTTGGTTTGCTACTGTCTCATTGAACTCATAAACATGAGTCCTGCTGGCCACCAGACACAAAATCTTGTTGATGTAGATGTGAACAACCTCCTTTCATGCATGGAGACATGTACAGCATGAGGTGGAACAGATGGAGAGAACAAAGTTGGCCTTCCCAGTTTCTGGGGAGGATTATAGTCAGTGCCTAGACATGTGTTAAATGAGAAGCCTGTCCCTGAGTCTGAAGCGTTTAAGATTTGCAAATAGGTTTCTTTCATGGAAAATCTAAGAGTTTCATTGTGCTGCTTCTGTGCGATACATTGAAATGATAGTTAAGAACTGTTTCTCTGTTTTATACACTCCTGTGGGACACATGAATACATCTCCACTGGCCACAAGAGCAATATATGGCCTGGTGGTACCTGTAAAAGCTGGGATACCACACATGTGCATAAGATCCTTTCTAGGAAATAGTGGTAATCTAGAATGTGGCAGAGTTAAAGTATAGAGATGGTGCGTGCTGGCCTCCACTGTCTCTACAAGATGTGTTTTAAATTAGAAGTCTTCCACTCAGGCTGCAGCTTTTAAGATAAGCAAAGAGGTTTCCTTCAGGTAAAGAGTGAATATTTGCTGCCTTTCACTGAGTGATGGGGAAAGTCATGATGAATCTTTGTGAACCTTTTAAAACATCTTTTCTTTTCTTTTCTTCTTTTTCTTTTCTCTTATTTCTTTTCCTCTTCTTCATTCTTTTCTTTTCCAATATAATTAACATAGAGTGTTATATTAGTTTTGGGTATATAGTACAGTGTTTCAACAATTCTATACATTACTCATTGCTCATTAAGATAAATGTAGTCTTAATCTCCTTCACCTATTTTACTCATCTCTCCACCCACCTTCCTTCTGGCAACCATCAGTTTGCTCTCTCTAATTATGAGTCTGTTTTTTTGGTCTTTTTTTCCTCATTGTTAATTTGTTTTGTTTCTCAAATTACACATATGAGTGAAATCATATGGTATTTGTCTTTATCTGCCTTTTTTCACTTATCACTATATCCTTTAAATCCATCCATTTTGTTGAAAATGGCAGATTTTTTTAACCACTGAATAATCTCATTTTATATATATATATATATGTGTGTGTGTATATATGTGTGCATATGTGTATTTCGGCTGTTTCCACATGTAAGCTATTGTGTAATGCAGCAATGCCACTGTACACAAAGGGGTACATGTATCCATTTGAATTAGTATTTTTGCATTCTTTGGGTAAAAACCCAGTAGTGCAGTTGCTGTCTTGTAGGATAGTTCTATTTTTTTTTT